>VSMD01129345.1:0-112293 GCA_008750895.1 Mirza zaza
TTTTTGAGACAGAGTCTCACTTTATTGCCCAGGCTAGAGTGAGTGCCGTGGCGTCAGCCTAGCTCACAGCAACCTCAAACTCCTGGGCTCAAGCAATCCTGCTGCCTCAGCCTCCCAAGTAGCTGAGACTACAGGCATGTGCCACCATGCCCGGCTAATTTTTTCTATATATATTAGTTGGCCAATTAATTTCTTTCTATTTATAGTAGAGATGGGGTCTCGCTCTTGCTCAGGCTGGTCTCGAACTCCTGAGCTCAAATGATCCGCCCACCTCGGCCTCCCAGAGAGCTAGGATTACAGGCTAAGCCACCGCGCCCGGCCAAAAAAAAAAGCTTTTCTTAAATTGAGTTCAAATTCACTTCACTATCACTGTGCTTTTTGGTTCTAGTTTTGCCATGTGGAACCAAAGAGGACGTGTTCTTTCTACATTAATTCTAGAGACAAACAGAACTTTGAAATCAGATATGGATTTGATTCTCAGCCATTTACCCAAAACAGAACAATTACTTCCTATATCAGTATTTTTTCCAGTAGATATAAACTCGTTGTCGAATGAATAAATGAGCAATTATTTTATTAATGTGACATAAGGTGATGTTAGCATTTTAATATGTGTGTTATATACTATACTCGTATTGATCATTATTACTTGGACTATAACCAAAGTCAGAGTTCTTCTCCCTTATTCTTTTGTGTGTCTTTTTTAAATTTAAATATATGCTTTTACATTTAACCCTATTAAATTTCGCTTAAATTGGCTGAGGCAATCCCGATCATATACCTGTCATCCCTTTCTATGATCTCTTCTTTGCTACTTCATGCCATCCAACTGGATGAGCATTCCCTCTATGCCTTTATGTTAATTGCTTGAAAGGAAGAAAGATTGAGTGAGACAGGACTATTGAAAGAACCTTGTGGCATACCATTAGAGACTGCCTTCCAAGGTAGGTATAGACTGATCTTTATAATTAACAAGTATATTGTGATTCTGTAATGTTTTATGACATATAAATCTCTTTTTATATGCCATATGCCATAAATGACACATTATCATTTTTTAAAATATGCATAATGTTGCTACATTTCAATGTAACCCATAAGAAAAAGTCAAGATAGACTGTCAGATTATTTGCTGAAATCATGATGCACTGTTGGTTCTCCTGAAAATCTTTACTGAGTACCCTCTTTCACTCTGCAAATCTGTTCACGGTGAATATAAAACCTTATAGTTAGGCTTATACAAGAGGTCTTTTGGGGTCAGTGATAATAAACAGATGGTTAATTTATCTAGTCAATGCTTTTAAGAGAGAAAAAGAAGAATTTTAATTTTGTCTGAGAGGAGTTTTTGAGCTGGCAAGAGAGCTAAAACATTTCTGAAATGTTAAATGCTAAGCATATCTTACTACTGAATAAGAGAGTATGTTTTATTTTTTTACTCATGACGATATGTGTGTATTTGTTTTCTACCATTAGATACTTGTGATAATAGGTTTCTATATTTTGTTTTCCATTTTAAAATTGACTCTAGAATGTTCCACCAATGCAATGGAGAGACAGGGATTTGGGGATCACTGGGAAATGCTTGGAATCAATTAATTGTGTAGATGTTCAAGGTAATGAGTTCAGAGTGAGACAGCTCTTGTTGGTTATATGCTCTTTGTCTCTAAATATATTTTTAAAACTCAGAAAATATCCAGCAGTTTTCTCAAAGCTAAGAAAAAAAAGAGAAAACCTCAAAAAATAATTTATAACTATAACATCCAAAGAATATGCTACCTTGGTTTATATGTACATAAAAGTATATATAAGATAACCTCAGGTATGTTGATGGAAGAAATACTATTAAATTATTTTCATATGTGAGAAAAATATAAGAGGTATACATATAGGTGAAACAATAACTACAAATCTATTGCCTGGCTAAAGAAGGAACCGGAACTTGTTTTAGAAGTGTCTATGGTATGCCATGCTAAGGAGTTTGGATTTTATGCTGGAAATTGTAGGGTGCCCTTGGGGGACTTTAAATAGGGAAGAGAAATTATCAGAGGTGTGTGTGTTCAGAAGACTTTTGCAGTTGGCAACACAGAAGATGGGACAAGGTTAAAAGCCGTTGCAATGATCTGTGTGAGAAAAACAATACAAGTCCAAACGAAGGCAATGTCAGGGGGATGGAGCGAAAGAAAAACATTCTAGTGATATCGAGTAGATTGTTTGGGCAAAGTCAGTGACAGATCAGATAAGGAGGGTGAGGGATGGGAAGCAGAAGACACAAGTCTCTGTGGAGCCCATTATGTAGAGTAGCAAGATAAGAAGGAAGAACCTATTAAGGAGCATCCAGAGAGGCAGGAGGGAAACCATGGACAGAGCAAGGGAAGAGAATTTCAGGAAGGAAAGAGTGGTCCTGCCTGATCAAGGACCATGCTGCATAGAATTCAGGTATGATGAGGACTGAAGGTATCTTTGGCTTTTGCAAGTAAGGAAGTCATAAGTGACCCAGGCAAGAACAATATCCTTGGTGGGGAGAGGCAGGTGAAAACCTGATGGCTGTGGGTTAAAATGTAGAAGAAATTGATTATAGATGACTCTCTGATTGACTGTGGATTGGAACAAAGAGAAAAGATAGGAGTTGGAGGGCAACAGTGGATAAAGGGAGATTTTTGTTCGATTGGTTTATTTGTTTTGTTTGTTTAATGGAAGATATTTGGCCCTGCAGAATTGCTGGTAAGAGTTGGAGACTTGAAAGTATGGAGAAATATGGGGTGATTTTTGGAATAGGGGCTTTTCAGAGGTGGGAAAAATGAGGGGCAAAGTAAAAATGGAGGTACTATTTGGTTTTCCATAGAAGAATAGACACCTACTCTACTGAAACCAAAGGAAAGGCATGTATGAACATAAGGTAATTGTATAAGTGAGGGCAGGATTAATAATTTATGGAAATTCCCACTCCACTGCCTCCTTTTTCTTTCCCCCTGAGAAAATTGGAGATGGAGGAGGTGTCAGTGAAGGAAATGGGAGAGTAGCTGATTGAGCCAGAGAAATACTGCTTGGGAAATTGGGGTCCTCCCACCACCCCGGCATTGCTTCCCACTGGCAGACTGGGAGTGTGTATTGATACAAGTTTGTCTGTCTGTCTGTGTGGCGTCCCCCGATGCCGTTTAACACCATAGCGTAGGAGGGGAGAAAGGAGATCCTGAGACCCTCATTTTGCAGCAGTATCAGCTGAGGACCGGATATGTGCGGGTATGCTCTATGCCACTGAGATAGAGCAGTGAGCAAAACAGGAGTGAGAAGCAAGCCGTGTGGCTATCGGGGCTAAAAGTATCCCAAGCACAGGCAGATTGCTTGGCGATGGCCAGGAGGAGGGCACATGTCTGGTGTAGTAAAAGGGGAGCGAGGAAGCTCGTGTGTCTAGAGTGACTGACTGGCAGGTGAGGGACAGTTGGGATTGGAAGCAGGAGTGGAGTTGAGAGGATTTGGGAAGATGCTGTAGGCCATTGTAAAGACCTTGGCTTCTAATTTTCCAAAAAGAATTTTAAGCAAAGGACTAACATGGTCTGCCTTTGATTTTTAAAGAATCATTCTAGCTGTTGTGTAGAGAATTGGAGGAGGGGAGAGTGCAGGAAGGGAGGCGGAAGTGGAAAAGCAGAGAGCCCTGTTAGGGGTCTCTTAACAGGAAGTCCAGCAAGACATGATGGCCAGCTGGACCAACCTTGTTCCTACCTCAGGGCCTTTGCACTTTCCCACCATCTGGGATGCTCTTCTCCCAAACGTACATTTGACCCACCCCCTTCCCTCCTTCAGACATCTGCTAAAACATGAGATCTCACCCATCACTACTAGCATGCCCTTCCTGTGACCTTTGTTCCCTCCATAACACTTACCACCATTTGACATAGAATATATTTTACTTATTTATTTACTGTCTGCTTTTCTAGAATGGAAGCTCAGTAAGAACAGGGACTTTTCTGTGTTTTGTTCATTGCTGTTTCCCTGAAGCCGATGGCCATACTGAGGAGGCACGCAGTAAATAAATGTTTGTTGACTCAGTTAGGGAATGAAGCTCTTCTACCTCCATAACCACCAGTACTACCTCCACCATTGCAATTAGTAAGAATAGCGACGGCACTAATATTATTTTTTCTTTACCATATGGCCCTCTTTGGAAAGACTTGCTGCATCAAGCTTCACATGTCTCTGTCTGCAGAGTAGAAGTATGTCACTAAGCCACGGCGTGGATTTCCTGGCTCCTTGTGTAACAAGCAGCCTTGCATTTGGTTTGTGTCAGTCTTCGCATCTTTTTTTAGTCACGTTGCTCACACTCTTCACAATCCTCTAGCTTAAACTCTTGAGTAACTCTGGACATTGGAGTTAGCTGGGAACTTGAGAACCAGATGAATGATATTGCCAATAGCATGCCTTATGTGCTTGGCATCTAATTTTGGCACTCGTTTTAGCAGGTTTGATTGTATAATTTAGCCATTGGCTACAAAAAGTGGCCACATATCCTAAGGAAGGGAGGATTGGACGGTACAAGATGGAAGCTGTTCTATGGATTTGAGGATGGGCCAGGGTTCTTATTTTTTTTTTTAAATATACCTTCATTTTTTTTTCAATACTCTTGGGATTATTCCAGGCCTTATGCATTGACCATCACTGACTGTTGCATCCTTTGGAGAGTATGGTATGATGCTATCATTTCTAGTCTTTTCATACCAAGTCTCCATTTTTATTATATTTTTCATGCCCAAATCCCATGTTTTGCAATATTTTCTCTACCACAAAATCTGTATCGATTAAGTACAACTTAATTGGTTTTCCCATTTTTCCCTAATTAAAAACATATATACTGCTAATTCAGAACTTCTGTTAAGTATGAAATAACTGAAAATAGCACATATAATTGACATGATTCCAAAATAAAAGCAAAGAATTTATAGATGTAGTCCTCACAGCCTCACTGTGTCAATATAGGATTTGTGATCATTCTAAATATGCAAATGGAATGCATTTTGAGCACTCTTAGTGCATGTCTAGAGGAGAGATATTACGTTTGTTTTTAATGTGTGCGATTTAAGTTGTAAGTGAAAAGAACACTGCATCAAGGGTCAGGACAGTAGTTCTACTCCAAACAGATGTATGATGTTGGGCAGGTCACTTGGAGAAGGAGGATGTGTGGAAAGTATTGGCCCAGGTGACTTTTAAAGACCCTTCCGACATTAAAATATAATAATTGTTTAAATACATCCGTGCCTTTTGCTTTTGCTTTATTATTATTATTATTATTTTTGGCAGCATTCAGGGTTAATGAGGGCTGTCAGGAGCAGTATGACCTAGAGGAAAATGGCTCATATCAAGAGAGCAGATGCCAGTCCCTTCTAGGACTCTCCCTGGGCAAACACTCCCTATTTAAACCCCTGAATATTTTGTTCTCTGACAAATGCCTATATAACTGATACTGTTGCCAGTGATCAAATGCTGAAATGACCAAATGACAGTGCTGGATGAGACCCTAAGATATTATCTAGTCCAGTTATGTCCCCCGACCCCTAAGAATCTGGAAGGGTAATGGGGGTGGGTCCGTGAGCCAGTGTTAGTCTTCCAGGTGTCTCATGGTAATTCTGTTTTTGGGGACAATACTATAAGGTTAAGCAAGCTATGGAAGCCTGAGGTTGCTCTGCTTCTCACTGGAGTTATAAATGTGAAAATAAATCAGTTATTTCTAGTGACTGCTCTTGGGTAAGCAGAATCTTTCAAAAGCAAAGTGTCTAAAAAATAGCTGTGTTGTCCAATATGGTGGCCACTTAGCCACATGTGGCTGTTGAGCACATGAAATGTGGCTAATTCTTATTGAGCTTTGCTGTAAGTGTGAACTACACACCAGGTTTCAAAAACTTAGTATAAAATATGAATATCTCATTAATAATTTTATATTACATGTTGAATGATACTGTTTTCAGTATATTCCGTTAAATATATTATTAAAAGTAATGCCAACTATTTCTTTTTTCTTCTCTTTACCATGGGAACTAAAACCTTTTAAATTACATTGTCTGGGTCACATTATATTTCTGTTGGAAGTGCTGGTCTGCAGTGAGAGATTTCCAGGTGGTAAAAAAGGCTAGGACTCGCTCTTCATTTTTGCAGATGAGCACAGTGAGATCAGAGAGTTTAGGCCACTTGTTCCAGATCACACAGCAAGTTGGTAGCTGAGCCAGGAGTAGGCCAGTATGCTTTCCATCACCAAAAATGGCCAAAGGATCATAGCAATTTGTTTTACCTGGAGTCTGTAAAATTGCTGCATTGGGTCAAAGCCAAGAATATTGTGTAGAATATTAGCAGTTTCAAGTTGTATCAGCCCAGTATCAAATCCAACCAAAAATATATTAAATTAGAGAAAAGGAGTAACAAAAGGAAAGAAAGAAAAAAAAAAACCTGCCTATAAAGGACCCAGTGAGCAATCTCCGTTTTCATCCTTGAACAGATTTCTTTTACCCTAACACCCTGGCATGGAACATTAATTCCTGGAGAAAAACACAATAGGAAAACATTTACAAGGAGTCCAGCCCTCATCCATCTTGTTTTTCCCTTCAACGCAGCAAGAATCTCTTTAACAAATACCCATTAAGAGATTAAGCCTAAGAATAAATTGTTTCTTAGTCCCCAGGCAGTTCATTTGACATCATTTTCATAGGATTAGGTACCCCAACAATATGGGTTTCACATGGGGCTGTATTCATACTATATAATATTATTCTAAAAAGTTCTGAATTTTTTCAAAATCTTGAACTAATAAGACTTTAATGTGGCTAATAATCATAATAATGTTTCACCCACAAATGAGCTCTTTCTTTTCCTGTCACAGTGTGTAACCAAACCCAATAATTCTGCCTTTAAAAAAAAAAAACAACAACACTAAAAAGTGGTCTGGGAAGTATAGCCACATCATGGAGCACTTGAGGAATTGTATAACCGAATGGAAAGGAAACTTCTTATCTAGTGTGTTTGTTTCTTGGTCTCTTTGGCTTTGAGCCATCATTTCTCCTCTGATAACTTTATTCGTTTTTTTATAATGATTGTTATTATGTATGGAGTTTAAAGGATCTATCAATTCTATAAGATTTGTTACAAAAACCCTCGGTGCCTCCACGCTTGATTTCCTTTTGCTTCTCTGCTTACCAGCGACAGCCACTTTCAAATCTTTTAACTGATCCTTTTGCCATGTAGGTCCAATTCTTTAATCACATGCTCATGTTGTTACTTTCTCATTTTGCAGTCCTAAACATTATCTGTCATTATTTCACTGTGAAAGATGACAGTGTGTCCCTTTCGCCCCTTCCACCTCCCATAGAAGCATCGAGGTAATCATAAATTTGGACAGAACAGTATTTAATGTTATAGTTAGATATGTGCGTAAGTGCAATATCTAATGTTTGCATGTTATAGTTAGATACGTGCATAAGTGCATTTTGACACTGAGTCACATACTCTGTTATGGTTATCCTTCCTTTCCAGTCACTTTTTGTTTTCCCTGGAGTTAATAACTGTGGTGCTTTTGCAGTGTGCTTATTGTTTTAATGTCCTTAGTGCTTAGATTTTTATGTATTTATTGCTAATTCAGACTCCCTGCCTCGATGCCCTCTGAAGAGTTCCGATGCACTAGGTGTTATAAACCTTGAGACAAGAGCCTTCCACCTGCTCCAGCCTGGGCCTCCGTTTGGTCCCTAGCTGGGACCTTTCTTTACTTTACCTGAGTCCCTTTCCTGAATTCCATGTTTTCCTCTGAGTTTATTCTCTGGTTTTAGTGAAGGACAATTTCCAATGGCTTTCTGAGAAAAGGGTTAGAGGGGAAGTGAATGTACTGAGATCTCGCACGTCTGGAAAATACCTTTATTCTTTCCCCATACTTGATTGATAATGTGACTTGAGTATATGATTTGAAACAGGGAATAATTTTATCCCAGAATTTTAAAGGCATTGCTCCACTGTATTTTCCTTCAGTGCCACTGTTAAGAAGACCATGACATTCTGATCCTTAATCCTTTGTGTGAAATTTTTCTGTGTGTTCGCTTATTTGTCCTCTAAAACTGCTGTCCCTGACCCTCAGGCCGGGGACCTGTACCAGTCAGTGGCCTGTTAGGAACTGGGGCTCACAGCAGGAGGTGAGCAAGCGAAGCTTCATCTGTGTTTATAGTCACTCCCCATTGCTCATGTCACTGCCTGAGCTCCACCTCCTGTCGGATCTGTGGCACATTCGCTTGTCAAAGGAGTGCGAACCCTACTGTAAACTACGCATGAGGGGGATCTAGGCTGCGCATCCCTTATGAGAATCTAATGCCTGATGATCTGAGGCGGATCTGAGGCGGTGATGCTAGCACTGGGGAGCGGCTGCAAATACAGATTATCATTAGCAGAGAGGTTTGACTGCACAATAAATGTAATGTGCTTGCATCATCCCAAAACCACCCCCTCTACCCCCGGTCCGTGGAAAAATTGTCTTCTATGAAACCAGTCCCTGGTGCCAAAAAGGTTGGGGACCGCTGCTCTAAAAGCATCTGTATTCCTCAAGTTCTGTAGTTTCACAGTCACATGCCTTGGTCTGGGTCTGTGCTGGTCCACTGATACCCTTTCAATCTGGACATTCATTCCCTTCTGTTCTGGGAAATTTCCTCCCCTGTTTTCTCTGTTCTTTCTCTGGAACTCTCACTATTAGGATGTGTTGGTCCTATAGTTTTCTTACCTTTTCTCTTTTGTTTTCCACCTGCTTGTATTTTAAGCTCCTTTTTGGGAGATTCCTCAACTTTTTCCCCAACATGTCTATTGAGTTTCTATGTCTGACATCACACCTCTTATATTCAGGTGCTCTCTTTATGTTCTTGACTTGTTCCTCATTTTAGCAGCATGTTCTTGTTTCATAGTTGCAATATCTTTTAATTCTCTAAGGATAATGATAATTATATTTCTTATTTTCTTTCCCTGAATTGTCTGTTCCTCTCCAAGTTGCCTTTTTCTGGTTGTTGCTTTTGTTTTGTTCTCTGCCTTTTATGCTCGAATGCCTGATGATCTCTGCTTGGCTGCTCATCTTTAAGAGTTGATGGAGTCCTAAAGCGCTGTTCGTAAGTTCTGTGTGCATGGGTGGACTAACCTCCAGAGGGACCCACCCACACATTCCTTGGGATACCATTGGGTGAATATCTCCAGGTCTTTTGTCTTTGGCTACTCAGATTCCCAGAGATGATGGCTCCGTTCTGGAGGGATAGTCTAGCTGCCAACCTCCTGGGAGCACAGTGGGAGAAGAAGGGGTGGGGAAGGTCTCAGTGCTCAACCTACACACGTTCTTTTAACCCTCAATTATATAAACTTCCAATTCCACCTAGTCATTTTGGTACCAGCTCTTTCTGATGTGGCCGTATCTTCCTCTCTCCAGAACATAACCTTCTAATTTGGCATGATGGGGAAGAGCAGTGACTTGATGGTCCAGATGTAACTGGTGCCACCAGTTCCTAACCCTTCCAGGGGTTCTGCCATGTGAATCTGGTTATGTCACACCTTTCCTTATTGTGATTTTAGAATTCCACTTTCCTGGATCTGCTGAGTAAATTATCCCCAGTTCATTTGCTTTCAGGTTTCTGGTTGGTTTTTCTTTTCTTCTTCTCTTCTCTCTGCACCTCCACTCCATCTCTTGTCCTGGTGTCTCTCCCTTGTGGACTTGTGCCTTCTTAAAAATCTCTTTACTGGTATTTTAGAGGAGTTAGGGGAAAGAAAACAGTGCTAAAATTAACTTCCTCCTCTGATGAATTTCAACAGCCTGTCTACCATAGGGAGATTGTCCAAAATGCACGTGTTCTTGTTGTTGTTGTTATTGTTTTGTTGTTTGAGATAGAGTCTCGCTTTGTTGCCCAGGCTAGAGTGAGTGCCCTGGCGTCAGCCTAGCTCACAGCAACCTCAAACTCCTGGGCTCAAGTGATCCTCCTGCCTCAGCCTCCCGAGTAGCTGGGACTACAGGCTTGCACCACCATGCCCGGCTTATTTTTTCTATATCTATTAGTTGTCCAATTAATTTGTTTCTATTTATAGTAGAGACGGCATCTTGCTCTTGCTCAGGCTGGTTTCGAACTCCTAACCTCGAGCAATCTGCCCACCTCGGCCTCCCAGAGTGCTAGGATTACAGGCATGAGCCACCATGCCCGGCCAAGAGATCCATGGAATAACTTGGATAAAATCCAGTTAGTTAGGTTTTTGTTTTGTTTTTACACCAACTCCTTATAATTCAATAAAGAAATCAATATATGAATTAATAAATTTGGAAAGCTCTTAGATCCAGGATGACTGATACATAGTACTATGTGAGTGTTAATTGCTAGTTATATATTATTTTTATAACACTTAAAAATTTTCCAAGAGTTCTGTCTAATGGTTCTCAAACCCAGCTGTGCAACTGAGTTACCTCGTGATGTTTGAATAGAAAAATCTTTTTCCCATTTCAGACCTACTTAATCAGAATCTCTAGAGGTGGGTTCCAATTATATAACACAGTAGAGCCCCAATTTTATGGACAGGAGAAAAGAGAGACATTTCAAGAACCACTTGGAGGAGGGGGTTGATATCACTGATGGAATTTAGCATGTAGATGGTAGTTGAGGAAGGCAGCTCTGAAAGCTAGTGCTAAAAGCAAAGTCTATATACACTGCAAATAGATAAATATATGTGTATAGTATAAATATACATTATATTAAAAAAACATACATATATATATATATATAAAAAACCTAGAAGCCAAGGCACTCTACCTGGCCCTTCTTCTATACAGAATATTCAGGCAATATGCTGCCCCCTTTCTTTATGATGTTTTGCCCCTTCATTTAAATCAGATTTTGCCTGGGTAGGAGGATTAGCAGAAGAGATTGTGTGACTGTGCATTAGTTCCTGCTCTCTCAGGGACAGACGTTTTTGAAGTGTTGGCTGGAGTCAGATAAGCATTTACTTTAGACAAAATCCACACTCCTGAATGGGACCCACATGACTCTAAGATGGATTACATTTAAATTAATCCTTGTTCGGAGTCAGGTCTCATCTGCTAATGGGGTTCAATTTTCATTCATCTACTGTAAAACCAAACAACCCTTATTTGAAGTTGAGCTAAGGGGGAGAAGAGGTAGAAAATAAAAAGCATTGAGTTTTATTTCCATGTAAGTGACTCAGAAAGGTCTAAATGGTTATTTTATTTGAGAATTGATGGCAATTCTTTAACTAAAACAGTGTTGGATGAATAATAGAAATCTCAGTTGGGGGGGGCTAGAGGAGGGATGGGAGGTGCGACATTGCAAAATTGTGGAATGATAAAATCCGCATACTCTAATATTTATATCTTAAAGTTTTAATGCTTCTAAGGAATATTTATTTATAATTTAAAAAATTGACGTTGATATTCTCTGTGTACTCTAGTGCTGGAATTATACCAATGTTGTTGATTTTAATACCAGAGCTTTCGACCAGTACAATAACAGCACTAACTATGGCCGTGTGCTAGGCTGGTACTAACGCTTGCCATGTGCTAGGTGGCAGGTACTGTCCTAAGCACTTTATATTTAATCCTCACAGCAGCGCTTTGAGAAGGTTCTACTGTTCCACCCGATTTAAGATGAGGAAACTGAGGCACAAGAGGCTATCTTGCTAATAAGTGTTGGAGCCCCCGTTTACTTAACCACTTTGCCGTACTGCTCTGTGTTGCTTACCACAGGTGCTGGGCCCACGGGACTTGATGTTCTGGGCTGGGCAGGGCTATAGAAGATGTTTTATACAGAAGCCAAAGAAGCCATACTGTTCCTTCCACACGCTGCCTCATTCAAAACCAGTAACTGTGGTAGGGGCCGTTAGGAAAGATGAGGCTCAGAGAACTCAAGTAAGTTAACCAAGGCCACACAGATAAGCAGTGGCTGTCACCGTCAGCCAGGATTCAACCGTGGTGGGATTCCAAACCAGTGGAATGCCTCCCTTCTTCTCTTAGGATTAACTCTTGCTCTATTTTGCCGCTCAGGAGCCAGGAGAGAAAGGTCAGGGATGAATAGGTACCTCTACTCACAGTTGCCTAGGGCTACACGACTCTTAGGCTATTTCCCAGGCAGAAACCCGGCTGCCTGGCAAATAAAGCCAGGAAGGCAGGGTTCTCCTCCTTTTGCGCGTGGAAGAAAATAACACTTTTGCCTCAGCAGCCAAGGACTGTGCCCACCAACTCTGTTGATTTTCCTCCCCCCTTTTTCTTTCTTTTTTTTTTTTTCTTCATCAAAAACATATGAATGCTGAGATCATCCCAGAGAAATCTAGAATAAATACCATGAGAAAATGGTCCCTCTGGAAGGCGTCTTGTTCTCCTGCTGTTTGTGAATGTGAAAAGCTCAGCAACCGGGCAGCTGGATGGTATAAATATAGCCCACGGCATGACGGCCGCTGGGTCCTGCTTTCTTAGAAGCACAATGGGAGCCCACGGAAGTCAGGGACGTAGCAGTAAAGCCCGGCCCGCCAGTCAGCCCCCCTCTCCCCCTGTTCCCCTGTCCCCCTCCACCCCGGACCTCAGCGTGGGTGTGAGGATAGAAGCGGCTCTAAGAGTGTGCTGAAAATAGCTCTTGGAAGCGGACACTGACTAAGCTCAAAGACAGGGAAGATGCTGGCTGTAAACCTGACCTCTGCCTGACCCTTACCTGGGGCTACTTGGACCATTGTGGTCACGGTCTCCGGAGCACGTGCTCTCTCATTTCGGCCTCCGGGGCACAAGCAGGTTTTCCAGTGCCAGCGCCAGGCGTGTGGCGCCTCTCTGCTGCCTCCGTACTCAGATATCTTATTCGAACTAGACTCAGCTGTCTAAAGCCTAGGGATTAAAAATAGCCTCCCGGTGCTGGCTGTGGAATCGGGGAAGATACTCAGTGAGCAGAGAGGTCAGCTTTTCTCAAAGCACCTGACTCTCCTACCTGTGGCTTTCATTGCACCTGAGTGTTGACTCTCTTGAGGTTATTTTCGTTTTATGCCATGTCATTGCCCACTTTTTATGGCTGTGCAAGGTAAAGCAGTCACCTTAGATTTGTGGGTATCAGTGTCATTAGGAGTCTGCATTTTGGAAGCAGAAAACCATTATTTTACCTCGTGGTTCCCAGAAATAAATTGTGTCTAGTTATCTTTCCATGCGGACATCAATGGGATTTGCTGTTGAGACATACATTTATTTGTTTTCTGTTTCCCATTTGGTGGTAAATACTTCAAAGAGAGCCATGTCCTCTCCTTTCATTGTAACTTCCCACAAAACTTAATAAATCATCTTACACATCTTCATGTGTTTTGTGACTGCTAAACTGATCATAACCTTTCTGGGTTGTCCACGCCACTTCATTAGCAAGTGGTATAAATCCTGTGATATTTGCTTAATATTCCATTGTTTAAGGTCTGTGTTCAACAGTAGTCTGAGTATTTGGTATGTGCTTTTAATTGTTTCGTTGAATATGAGTTACATCTATGAATTTTTTTTTTAATTTTTAAGATTGCTTCCCTCAAATCGAACCTCAGAATATATTTGTAAAAATAAAGAAGAAGCTATTATTCAGTTAAATGGAAATATGTTTAAAATAGTAAATTTATTTTTATTTTTTTCAAGACAGAGCCTCACTTTGTTGCCCGGGCTAGAGTGCTGTGGCATCAGCCTAGCTCACAGCAACCTCAAACTCCTGGGCTCAAGCGATCCTCCTGCCTCAGCCTCCCAAGTAGCTGGGATTACAGGCACACATAATGACGCCTGGCTCATTTTTTCTATTTTTAATAGAGACAGGGGTCTCACTCTTCCTCAGGCTGGTCTCGAACTCTTGACCTCAAATGGTCCTCCCACCTCGGCCTCCCAGAATGCTAGGATTACAAGCATGAGCCACCATACTGACTAAAATAGTAAATTTAAACATGGATAAATTAAGGAAAGCCCTGAAGTCGAAGAGCTTGGGGCTCTGTCATTCTCTGGAGGCCAGAGTGCCCCAGCACAGGGCCTTCCTCATCAAACATCCTGCCTCCAATTCTGTCCTTGGAACTGGTGCCCAGTTAGCAGGAGAGCACCAGCTGTTCTGGCCTTGATCCTTGGGGGTGGGGGTGGGGACTCACCAAGGAAATCAGGCCAGTAGAGCCAAAATGAACCTTTTGAGTTACAATCGGGAACCATTGCAGATTATATAGCACTTTAACGATTGATTTCCTAAAAACCATTCAGGTGGTCTTTGAGAGTCAGCTTATCACTTCTTGGGGGTTCTCCAAGGCTTCTGTACATACTGATTTTACCATTACGTCTCTACCCACAGATGGCATAGGCGAAACCCACCTATATTCTAGAGAACAGGTGCAATTTCCAGGTATAGAAAAAGGCAGTATTGTACAGCCTTCAAATTCCAGCTCTGCCACTTCCCACATCCAAGTAACTTGGAAGGTTACTTAGCCTCTCTAAAGACCATGTAGAACAGGGTGAATAATAATAGTGCCCACTTCATAGGATTGTTCTAAGAAATAAATGAGAGCATAAATGTAAAACGCTTAGTGCAATGTCTGGCACACAGAAAGGACCCAGTCATTGTTGGCTAAGATAGGGAGAGGTTCCCACCCTTATCTGTTAGCTCAACTTCAAAAAGCAAAATAATGTGAATTTGATCTGAGCAGCCACAGCAAATTCATTCCCAGCTGATGACGTTCAAATTACCTTGGCCACATTCTTGAGATTTTTCCCATTGCCTCTGAATGAAGCATCCACTTTATACAGATAAAATGCAAACACCTCAACCTCCAGTTCCTGACAGCCACTGTCAGGTAGGGCAGCAAAAGCACTTTAAGTACGCCTCAAGTGAAAAGGGCTAGTTGTGGTGCTTTCAGGATGAGAGGCTAGATTGAGTTTTAGGCTTTTATACACACACCACAAAGGAAAGGAAAAAAACACATTGCACTAAACCATCCTCTGGTCCTGGCTAAGATTCATCTTCCCCTGTTATATAGCAGCCTCATTACATGTATCATTGGATCCAGCCCTCACCACAACCCATGAGCAGGAGGGGCATCATCCACCATCTACAGATGAGGAAACTGAGGCTCAGTGAGCCAAGATGACTTGCCCAGGAAGGCTGAGATGGTAAATGGCAAAGCGAGTATCGCAGCCCAGACCTTCTGACCCCCAACCCAGTGAGATGCGAATAAAACAGTAGACACAAACCTGCACCCCTCCCCAAGTGTTTATGGGCATAAAGGCCCTGACAGGCTTAAAGGCGGAGCTTACTCTTCGACCTCATTTACCACCGAAAGCAGAGCTGTCGCTGTGTCATGCCCATCGTGGATGCCAGGGCTGTGCATTGACAGCTTTTCTCTTTCCTTTGTTTGAAGATACTGACTAGCACTGAGGGATAATTTCTTGAAGGAGAGCCTTTAGCTCCTTTTTCTTCTTGAGAGGTATCAAGACATCCTTTCTTCAATGGAAGATGTGTTTTCTTCTATAAAGAACCTGGAAATAATTTGTTGGTCCTTTGTTATGATGTTCCTAACAAATCCAAATCATAAGGCATAGTTTTTAAGAGGCCATTCTTTCAAACACCATTTTTGTATTATTCATAACTGTGCCGAGCATCAGTCTGGGCACTGGGAACACAGAAATGAAAGGTCGTTCTCTTTAAGAAATTCACAGTTCCCCACTTCAGCTGTGCCCAGAGAGTCAGGGTCATTGGGGAAGTTTCAGGGTCAGATCGTGGGAGAAAGGCCAGGACTGCCGGTCATTAGCGAGTGTGGAAGGGAGGCAGGCCGTGCAGCTGGGACTGGCACCCAGCACCCACCTTACAAACATGAGCTCCAGGAGCAGGTAGCAGAAACCCAGCCACAGAAACGGGGGTTCAGTCATAGGACTTCTGCGATTGAGAAGGACTGGAAGATAGAGCTGGGTGGGGGGACCAAGGTAGGGACCCCATTATGTCAGAGGCTTCAGGTGGCAGGGCAAGGCAAGGGCACGGTAAAGCCAGCAGTAGGAGCGACTCTACTGATTCCCTGAACCGCTGGGCCCAGGCTTCCTCTTGATAAAGGGCAGGATTGGGCCTGGAGTCTGGGTGGAGCTGAACTTTTAGTGGGAATGGGTAAGCCTAGTGAGAAAGGTTACAGGGCCAGTGGAGCAGACAGTGAAGCATCTCACTACAGCTAAAACCCAAGTGAAATAAATAGGACTAATGTGATGCACAGATCTCTCATACTGGAGAAAGTGGACGTTCCAAGTTTTGAGATTCAAAGGAAAGGATTTCAGTTTGGTGGGTTTTGTAGGCTACGCTACTAGATTACTAGAATACTCATGATACAGGATAGTTTTGTGTGATCATTTTGTTTGTGGATGTGATGGTAGAAACAAAAGAAAATTCCCTTCGTTTTTATTACCATATAAGGATAAGATTTCAAGATTATCTTTCCAAAAAATACTTATCAACTATCTGTTATGTGTGGGGCACAGTCCTTTGTACTGGGATTCCAAAGACAAGACAGTCCTTGCCCTAAAGGAACTTGCCATTCCTTGAGGAAGACAGATATGTTACCAACGAATTAGAATACAGGGTGACTGTGGGTGTGTTTCCTGTCGCTGGCCCACAGAAGAGAAGCAACTGACTTAGGAAAGGAGAAAGTATTTAACCTGGGTCAGGAAAGAAAGTTAAAGAAGGGTCCAAGGAAGGCAAGCAGAGGAGAAAATGCATGATTTATTCTAGAAATGATAAGCTGGTGGGTGAAGTTAATGGGAGTAGTAGAAAATAAAACTGGAAAAATAGGCCTAAAGTGTTAACCTGAAGAATTAAATTTCACCCCCCTCCCCAATCAGTGGGCAACCATTGAAGGGTTTTAGGCAGAGAAGTGGTGTGCTGGTGGCTGGGTTGTAAGACAGGGGGCAGAATGGCCAGTCATGAGGAAAAACGATGCCAGAAATTCCCCAGTCCTTGCATTTTTCTCATACCAGCTATTGTAGCTACTGAAACTGTAGACTCACCTATAGAGAAGCAACACAAATGTGAAATACCAGCTTGTGAAGCACATGGGAGAGATTGAAATGATTCTATACTGAGAAAATAAGTTATGTTAGGGCACATGTATATAGACACTGCTGAAAAGTTTAAAATCTCCATCGCTTTGTAGCCATGATATTAATAAAAACCAAAATTTTTACAGGAGTCATAGTAAATGCCTTGAAGTTGCCCCCCCAAAACCTGCATACCTTCACTGAGTTATAAATACAATTCCAATGTTAAATAACTGTGTGAGTGGTACTCACCTTCTCACACATTTTAGATCTCTTGAGTCCATTTTGCTAGCATTTGTTTTCCTTTGAGATAGCATTTAATTCAGTCACACTTTCTTCCCCTGACAGTAATTGCATTTCTCTTTTTCTGTTTGTTCCAGAGGTAGCTTTCTCCCAACCGTTTCTTATTGTTCTTACCCAAGACCCAGTATCTGCCAAAACAAATGTATGTGAGTGATAACCGCTGAGAGGAATGTCTGTTGGACCACAGGAAATTTCCTGTTCAGGAAGAGATCTTGGGAACTTCCTGTGGAGAGGTGCATTGTGGGACTTTTGGCTTCATTCCCTTGACCACAGCTGCAATTAACTAAAGGCAAAGGGGGAGGGAAGAGGAAGAAGAGGAGACAGCTACCCACAGACGTTTTTAATCCTTGTAGCCTGAGGAGAGAATGGGCTGATACAGGTTCAGAATTTTCCAAGTGAACCAAATGTCTAGTACATAACGAGGTCACTGTGCCCAATCTCCTTTACTGCTGCCCATCTTTCTCAGCTCCTCAGATGCGTTCTTAGGGTTCCTAAAAACAAGCACTTATTATTATCCATGTGTGTCCTTCTGTTGTGAGGTGTCCATGTCCTCTTGAGCCCTCTCCTAATTCACTTCTGGACCACTGGCTACTGATAGGCATGCCTGGGAGTTGGTGGTCTTTTCCTGCCCCATGTTAAGTATGGGAGAGAGAAGAGGAGAACCCTTGGCTCTTTGGCACACCTTCATCTGACTCTAAAAGCATTAAGGAAGTGTTGTGGAATTATATATAATGAAAAACTACATTAATGAATCCAGTTTGTAAGCACAGTCAAAACCAACAGGAGACCCATGCATTCTTGCTCTACGGAACCCTTCAGGAATGAAGTCTTCCTGACTTCATTAGTGCCTCACCTCAGCTCCCACCCTTGATCTTCAAACTGGACTCTTCTACTTTGTATCAAAGTACCCATCATTTCTTTACAGCCTTCATTCACTGCTTTTATGGAATCCATCTCTGAAGACCAGGGCTTATGTTTGAGTTTCAGAATCAAAGTCTCAGGCTGGTGGCAGATTATGTCTGATACTGTATGTGTGACCTTGGGGGTCGCAGGTAGGCGTAGGAGAGGGAAGTGACCATTGAAGGACTTGAGAAACTCCCCAAGCCATTTTCTGGATCTTGAAGAAGTAACCTACTTTCCTATCCCACCTCCTATCCATCATCCACCTTACTTCCCATCCCTGTCACTGTCCTGACTTGTACCTCCCCTACCCAGATCTGGGCCTGATTGCTAGATGCTAATTTATTATTGTATTGTATTGATAGTTACTTGTGTGTCAATATCGCCTACTAGAGAGTAACTCCTTGAGGACAGGGCTATGTCTACTACATAGTATGTGCTTGATAAATGCCTGTGAAAGTGAGTCAAATTGATTTAAGGGAAAAGTTCCAGGGAGGCCTTTTATGTGAAAATTCAATGAAAGACATTTGTGATATTATGTTGTTTGACACCATATTAACCAGGCTGCATGTTGTTGATTGTTATTAAAAACATGTGTCTGTGTGCTCTGCTGACCAATATGTGTGTGCTCTTCCCTTGTCATTTGGCGTACGTGCTCAATATCACATTTTTCCATTTTCATGGCCCCTATTTCTGCAGAAATTGTGTTTTCTTTTTCTTCACCTTTTCTGATTCTTCTGTTTTACTCTAGAAACTTGAAATACAGGCCTCCTTTTGCAACAGGTCTGTAAACAAAAGATAATCATATTGACCCTTGCTATAGTGAGCCCCCCAAATTATCTTAAAAATAGGGTTCAATTTTTTTATTTACTTTAAACTTTAATTAATTTTTAATTGACATATAGACATTGTGTTTATGGTGTACAGCATGACAGTTTGATATATGTATACACTGTGGAATGGATAGGTCAAGCTAATTAATATCCATTAACTCACAGACTTAACCATTTGTTTCTGATGAGAACATTTAAAATCTACTCGCTTAGTAATTTTCAAATATACAGTACATTATTATTAACTATGGTCATTGTGTTGTACAATAGATCTTCTGAACTTGTTCCTCCCATCTAACTGAAATTTTGTACCCTTGCACCTATGTCTCCCCAACCCCTCCCCTGCTGCTCAGGCACCATTCTACTCTCTGCTTCTGTGAGTTTGACGTTTTTAGATTCCACATGTGAGATCATGCCATTATTTGTCTTTCTGTGCCTGGCTTATTTCACTTAGCATAATGTGTTCCAGGTTAATCTATGTTAAAGCAAGTAATGGTTCACATTTTAAAATATTCTTCAAGAGCATGGGACCAGTTGTTCATTGGAAAGAATTAAAAAGCAAGAATATTTTGCAGCATTTTCCAAGAGTTTTCTAGATAATATTAGGTTTGGTCTACCCTCCAAAGCAGTGTACTTACATCATGGATTTAAAAATAAAAGCAAAACTACAGGTGAAGCAAAAAATGAGCGCGTTCACTGAAAATTTGTCCTCACTCATCCATGTGACTTTGCTTTTACATGATTCTGAGGAGACTCCCAGCGCCAGGATGGCAAAAATATGTGGACAGAGAACCATGAATTAACTGGAAGAGAAACATGAATTAACTGGAAGAAAACAAAATAGACCTCTCAGCTGACCATTTTTTTTTACCCTTGACCTTGGCCTTTATAAGAAAAAGGCAAAATTAAAAAAAAAAAAAAATAGTTCAAGAGGCAACTTGATTTAGTTCCAGAGGCAACTCTCTGACTATGGCCCAGGGCAGTTAGGCCTGTTTCCTTCATTTTGAAAATGCTTCCAAATGTTGGAAAAATAAAAGCTTGTTTAATTAATCTTGATGTAACCCAAAAATCCAAGTAATCAGACTGTTCCATTTCCATAGCATTCCGGTGAGCCCAAGTACAGCTTGTGCTCGGTTCAGTTCGGATTGTCTTGACACAGCTTGGGAAATAGAGTGGTCCTCCGCGAGCACACCTGAGTATCGTGCAGATAACATCGATCGTGCAGGCATTTGCGGTAGTGGCACTATTGCTGTAGTTGAGCTGGTAGTGTCTTACATGATACCTTACAGTTTACTGGCATTAATGTCATGTATTGATCTATCTTGTTTAGTCATCGCAATGCCCCTTGGTGCACAGGTGAAGAGACAGACTCAGATTGGTTAGGGTGGAGGTCACGCAGCAGAACCTGCACCTACATTCGGACTTCTCTCTGCAAGTTCAGTGTGGCCTGGAGTAAAGCTGCTGGTGAAAGCCAACATGTGCCAGTGAGTAAGCAATTTTCTGACAAATCCAAGGCCAAGGGAAGTAAGATAACTTCTTTGTTCCCCTGCATTTCTTCCTATGCTGTCTGGCCCTCAACCCCCTACCACCTTCTGGCTAGTCACACCCACCCCACTCTGCCCACACTGGCTCAGCCGGCTCTGCAGTTTCGGTAGGTGGGGGTGGGGAACTCTTTGTTTGTGCACTAAGAGCTTCTTCACAGGAAATTTCCTGCGATGGAAACTCCGGGAAACTTCCTGTTGGTTAGGCCAGGCCACTGCAGGTGGCTGATAACATGAACCACTTGAAACCTCCAAACCTCGGCTCTTGAGGAGGATGGGATGGTCCTTCCCTGCTTTCTCAGGGGCCCGGCAGGCAAGAAAGTACAAGTGTACAGAAGCCTCAAGATTCTCTCTTGGGTGTGGATATATTCCAGAAGCTAAAAACTATAGCTGTGATCAGCACGTTCTTCTAGAAGATCAGCCCTCATGGTTAAATGGCCTGCTTAGGTTTCTAACAAGAATGGCATCTGCCAGGACATACTGTCTGGATGCATTAATAGGGCTCTGGAAACCATCTGAAGGTTCTAAGTCTGATTCTTTCTACGTCATTTAAAAACATATTCCTCTTACATTACTCTCCAGTGCTATGGGTTTATGAGCACTGCAGACATTTACTTTCAGCTATCACTTACAAACTGGGGATTTTAATTAATCCTTGTCAGGCATGGTTGACTGTGTGCCACGTGGGACTTAGCACCAAGTGTAAATCATCGGAGACATGTTTCACAGGGCAACCAATCTTAAGCCATAGCACAAAATTCCCAAATAGGCTCTATGATCATTTGACCTAGTCTGGACTTCTAGTCGATTATTTGTGGTCAGCCAGCCCTCCAGCAAAGATAATTATTCCTAAATCATCCCTTAGGGTTGAACTCAGCTTTGAATGTCTCCAATGTTGGGAATTCTGTAGGTTCCCTTAGCAGCTCTCAGAGCCTAGCTCATAGTTTAAAAGTTGGTCTCCTAATTGGCCTGAATTTTCCCTAGTGACCTGTAAGCCCCTTGTATAATAAAAATATTCTAGCCTTTGTCCTCTTTCTATCCATTCCCATGTATCTAGACAGTTACTTCAGTGACATCTTTTAATCACTTGACTTGCCCCAAGTCCATTTCTCTACATGTTTCTTTTTTTTTTTTGAGACAGAGTCTTGCTTTGTTGCCCAGGCTAGAGTGAGTGCCATGGAGCCAGCCTAGCTCACAGCAACCTCAAACTCCTGGGCTCAAGCAATCCTGCTGCCTCAGCCTCCCAAGTAGCTGGGACTACAGGCATGCGCCACAATGCCCGGCTAATTTTTTCTATATATATTAGTTGGCCAATTAATTTCTTTCTATTTATAATAGAGACAGGGTCTCACTCTTGCTCAAACTGGTTTCAAACTCCTGACCTTGAGCAATCTGCCCGCCTCGGCCTCCTAGAGTGCTAGGATTACATGCGTGAGCCACGGTGCCTGGCCTCTACAAGTTTCTTAATAGGTATTGTTTTCCTGGTTCAGGGGTTAATGTAGCCTTTCTTTCTAAAATGCACTAGATTTACTAGAAGCTTCAGCCAATCTCTCCAAACGTTGGCCATAGCTTGGTGGTCTTTCTTGCTTTGTGTATAGGAAATGGTCATTTCACCATCAGGATAAATCAGTGAACTGGATATATCTTTAGGTGAGGTTTTGTGTTTGTATTCCAGGTCCACGTAGCAAATTAGGGAAGAATGAAAGAAATTACAATTAACCAGGAAAAAATTTGTTGACTGATAAGAAGTCTGCTTGTTAGACTCCTAGAAGACAGAGACCATTATTCAGCTTTGTTTGTATCTACAATATTTTATAATTCAGGGGCATCATAGTCTCAATACACGTTTGTTGAATGAATCCTAAAAGTCAAAAGGGAGTAGGTTATTGGACTTGGGTTGTTTCTAGAACATGTAAAAATTGTGAATTTTTAAAACTTACTTGTAAGAATATGCTGTCCTCATGAATTGAGTATTGATCTTCAAGATGGTGAATTATCAATGATGAGTAATCCAACATGTAATGTACTTAGGAAGACTAGGAAAAATATTTTTGTAAAAACACCTTGAGATAAACTTTAAATATGAAAACGCATAACTGATTTAGTTTGGAGTATTTAGAAGAAGAAGAAGGCTTGTCTAAATTTTTTGCAATATGATTACTTTTGGTTTTACATTTGATTTTATATTATGGAATGGGATTAGCTGGAATGTGTTATAAATGGTGAGAGGCTGTCATTGTAAACACCAATTAGCACCATTTGTCTACATAAGAATAATTGCTGTTTTCAGTGCATACTTGCTCAAAAATACATCACAGTGATGTCATAATGTTTGTAGGGTAAGCCAAGATATTTATTTTTACTATTATTGTTATACCATCATCATCATCTCATGCTCTTCATCAAAATTATATTAAAATGCTTTGGGAATCTAAATATCATCATCTGTTTTGGAAGTCTCATTAGCATAACAGAAAGGACCAAGGGCTCTGGACTCTCTGACCTGATTTCTAGTTCTATTTTTGCTGTTCTATAAATTCTTGGAATTTTTATTGGGTGACTACTGTATACTGTGAGGTGCTAGTAGATGCACACAGTATGGTAGGTGAGATCAGCACTTACCAAGGAATTAACACCAGCTATACAGTACCTTTCCTACACAGCAACTAGAGTAATCTATTGTAAAATATAAATCAGATTATGTCACTTCCCTGCTCCAAAACCTCCACTGATTTCCAGTTACATTTAGAAGCATTCTCGGTATGAAATGCCAGGCCCTGTATCATCTGGACCTCATAAACACTGTAAACCTCTCCACCTTCGTTCTTTGTCACCTTTTGTTCTGCTCGTCCCTCTTTAGCCATCTTGATCTTCTTGTTATTTGTGGAACACTCCAACTTTGTTCCCACCCCAGGACCTTTGCACTTGCTATCCTTCTGCCTATAAAGCTGTTTCTCCAGATAGTCCCTCGTCATAGTTTCTCACCTTATCCAGGTCTCTGCTTCAATGTCACTCTGTAGAGAAGGTTCCTGACAGCACTATCCGAAATGGCACCCTCTTCACTCTCCATCCCCTTTTCCCTGCACTGTTTTCCTTCTTAGCAACTTTCACTTCCTGCTTTGTAATTTTTTTTTAATTGGATGGTGACTCTTAGGTATCTATGCAAAATGGCAGTTCTATGTGCACAGGTGGGGCTTGATGCCCGGTGGGTCCAACCGTAGGGTAATTGGATGGGGGCCTGGCTGCCTCATGGAGAACTCCAAAAGTCTTTTCTTTTGGGCTAGTCAGTTTCCCCAAACACAAATCCTGTGGTCTCCTGCTTGGAAGAAGTCAATATGGGATGGGGCTTGATCCTTCGTCATTCATTATGCAGATTTCCCTGAATTCCCCTGTGTTCCAGGGTTTGTCAGCCTTGCTCTGCCCTGGACTTGGTGCTCTCTGACTCATCCTAATTCCAGCAAGTAAATGTCCTAATCATCTGCTCAGAGGAACAGTCCGCTGGCCCTGGGAAGGGTGGAAGACAGACATGCCTCAGACCCTTTGTGGTTAGTTCCTTTGCTCCCCTCCTGCCTTCAGAGGCACCCTGAACCTCCAGTTCCTGAGGGCTTTTGAGGTTCTGTAAGGAAAACAGGTTTGGGTTTTGGTATCTTTCCCTGCAGGCAGATAGAGTCCAGCTTTTCTGCTCTGTTGTCAGATACCAACTATCTGTCCGCTTTCCATCCTCCAAAACTTTGTGTGCCTCTCCCAACTGCCATTGTTTCCTCTCCTATTCTGTTGCCTTGTGGGTTTATACATTTCTTATTCCTCTGCTATAGTTCAGTGGGACTTTGGATAAGAGCAGGAACAGATACGCTGTCTCGTTTATTTAGTAGCAAGTAGGGGTAAGTGCATTGATGTGGCAATACCAGATGCTTTGAGAGCAGGAAGTGCAGGGACCTCGTCTCATCGATGGCATACATTTAAGAGGAGACTTAAAAGCTTAGTAAGAGTTAATCGGGTAAATAGGAGGTCGGATTATTTCTGGGAAGGGCAATAGAGTGCGTGAAGGCCCTGAGCCTGGGAGAGGATTTATTCTACAGGGAATGGAAAGGCCAGCCCCACTGGCATTGGTGACTTTGCTGTGGAAAACCAGAGCGACATGTTACAGAATTGCAGATGGTGTGGTAGAGTGAGACGGTCACATTAAGGATTCTGGTCTTTATCCTAAGAGCAACAAGCAGTTGACTGTGGTACCTGTGTAACCTTGACCTCGTTAACTCCGTTTTCTTTTATAAACCAAACACAGTAATATCTACCTCATGGGGTTGTGCGCCTTAGACGACATCATGTATATACTCTATTGACTTAAAACTGTCATGTTTGCTTGCTGAATTCAATCTTCTGGAACAATGACAAGTCACTGTAGCCCCTGAGGAGAAGAACAGCATAATCAAGATGTCAAGTTGAGGAATAATCTTTGTGATCAGCTGAGTGGAAGGGTTAAAGTAAAAAACAATGGAAAGGCATTGTTCTGGGACCCAAAAGGCTACTAACAGGGAAGTTTCAATTGTCCCCACCTTGGACTAAGGTAGACTTTCAAGATGGTATAAAGGTTAGAGAATAAGAATTTGAGAGTGTTCTAGCTATATTGTAAAGTGAACACTGTGTGAGGGTTGATTAAGAAGCTTATCCATTGGTAGTTAGGAGGAGTTAGAGAGGAAGCAGGCACCAAGGAAAGATGCATAGCTCTGCTCCCCTTTGTCCTGTGCAATTTAAGTGGATAATAAAGCTGTCATTGTAGATTTTCATGTTTAAAAAGTATCCTGATAATATGCACATTGATCATTTCAGCATCAGCATTAACAATGTGCTCAACACTATAGATAATACACAATAAAATATTAAAGAGGTATCTCATCCTCAAGGAACTTTCACGCTTCAATACATTTTTATTTTGTTGTAATATATTTATTATTTTAAAGAATTGGCCAGAGAGTTGCACATTTGTGGAGGGAGAAATCAGCAAGCGTCAGGCCTCTGCACTTACTGGCACACACACACGGTGCTCATCCTGCCAGTTGCGAGTCAGCACCACAGAAGATGCTGAAGCTCTACTCTGTGACCTCACACCCTTGGAGCCTGGGAATCATTCTTGACTCATGATCTGACATTGCTGAACATGTCTTAAAAGAAAGCAGTGACTTGTAATAGGTCTTACTGATGGTGTCCCACCAGTCACATCAGTTAAACAGAATTGTCACTGTGGAGAATTGTCTTGGGTTTCTAGAATTTATTCTGGGTTGTAAAGATACAGGCAGATTTGGAGGCCCAGGAATTTCAGATTGCCGGGTATGTTTAGGCTGTAAAGTTACCCACGAAAAGGCAATGTGGTTTGCACTGGGATTGATGGGATTGGATGTAACTGCATTGCTTTTTACAGCTCAGTAGCAACTACCTGCAGTTGTAAGTTTTAGCAGAAACACGCATCTACTTTGATCTTAAGGAGTTTCAAAGATTGGAGAGTAGGTGGGGTTTTGATAGTATACTTCAGCATCACTTTTTGTTTAACACATGCAGAAATGTATACTCGTAGAGAACATTGGTAGAGTCCATTAAAGTATAGACAGATCCACATTGGCTTTCTTTTATTCTTTTTTTTTTTTTTTTTTGAGACAGAGTCTCGCTTTCTTGCCCAGGCTAGAGTGAGTGCCGTGGCATCAGCCTAGCTCATAGCAACCTCAGTCTCCTGGGCTCAAGCAATCCTGCTGCCTCAGCCTCCCAAGTAGCTGGGACTACAGGCATACGCCACCATGCCCACCTAATTTTTTCTATATATATTAGTTGGCCAATTAATTTCTTTCTATTTATAGTAGAGATGGGGTCTCACTCTTGCTCAGGCTGGTTTCGAACTCTTGACCTCGAGCAGTCCGCCCACCTCGGCCTCCCAGAGTGCTAGGATTACAGGCGTGAGCCACCGCTCCCGGCCCACATTGGCTTTCAGTGAATGCATGCATGGTCAGGTTTCCAGCTAGGAAACGGTGGCTCTGGGCAGGGGTCTTTAAGCTTTCAGGGCTCATTAGGCCGTGAGCAGGTGAGGCCCAACACTATGAGGTTGACAAATGTGCCGTGAAAACTCAAAAATGAGAGTCTTTCATTTCGAGCCTATTGAAAGGTGGATGAGAAGGAAAAGGGCAGTCTCATAATAAAATAATATGTAAAGACTAACCAAATAACCCACTGTAGGTTTTACTCACTGGCAGTCAGCAACAAATCATATATAAGAAGGAAAGGCTTTACCTAAATGGTTCTATGTAAACGACCTACCTTCTTAATGAAACAGGATGCACCTGTCTAGAGAAGTGTCTTTGTTCCTAGAGCAGTGGGCGTTTGGACTGACAAATTTTATTGACTTTTTGGAAAAAGAAAATTGCAGGTGGTATCAAATCACCAATTCTTTTGCCCCAAGAAGTTTTGCAGAAATAGGAATTACTTCCTGAACTTGAGAAACCACTTATTTGGCCTACATTTTTTGCACCTTAGCACATGCTTCTAAAGTAATAGGAGTATATATTTTTCTCTTTCATACTCTGCATCCCTGTCCCGCAGTGGTCATCAGCAGTATACTCACCCATAAATCAATGAAGGTATCATGGAAAAGAAACATAAAATTCCCTTGAAAAAGAATACTTACAAGGCATTCCTAGAATTTTCAATGTGAGTCATTTTCTGCCAGCAAAGCTAATTGTCCTGAAATACTTGATAACAAGGATGGCATCCACAGTTCATTCCAAAGTCTCAACTCCAGGACAGATGCAGGGGCAATAGAATTGGGCACTACAAGCTGTTGTCATGTTGAGTAACTCCAGCTTTAATGCAAATTTCAACTTTTTCTCTACAATTCCAGCTGCCACCACCACGTCTACCCATTTTCCCTCACGGGATACAGTAAGAAGAAAAAAGTACCTGACAAAGTATGCAGTTGGCCCTTTGTATCCACAGGCTGTGCATCCATAGATTGAACCAACCAAGGATTAAAAATGCTCTGAAAAAAAATTCAAAAAATAACAATGCAACAATAAGAAATAATACAATTTTTTTTTTAAATATAGTGTAACAACTATTTACATAGCATTTACAATACAATTAGGTACTATGAGTAATCTAGACATGGGAGGTTGTGTGCAGGTTATATGCAAATACTATGCCATTTTATAAAAGAGATTTGAGTCCTGGGGCCAATTCCCTGCATATTCAGAGGGACAGCTGTGCTGGAAAGTAAAGCAAGCAAAAGTAGCAAGAGAAACTAATGGAAGAGAGTAAGGTCCCCTATGAAAAATAAAGGAGTACTGGGAAGAGGAAGGATGAGTAGAAAAATGGAAGAGGAAGGATGAGTAGAAAAATGTGACTTCAGGAAATTCATTGTTAGCTGAATGCCCTGCTGAAGAATGGCAGGAAGTGGGTGAAAGAGAGGGGGTAGGTGGTGGGATGATGGAATGCAGGATGGGGGAATGGAAAGGATAAGGAGGAGGAGGAAAAGAACAACATGAAACAGGAAGGGAAGACACAAAATGAATATAGAAAGGAAATTGAAGAGACCTGAAGGCAAAAGGAGAATAGGAGATGTAAGAAGGAAGGAATGAAAATAAATAAGTAAAATACGAATGAAGTTCTAGATTTATTTAGCCATTGCTGTAAAAGCTTATCATCAACTATTGATTGTTCCCATGAAGAGGAAAATGATATGAGTAATCCAAAAGAATGGATCATTTCCAAAGCATTCATGTGTTTTGACTTAAGGTACATGTTCTTAATTATTCTGAACTGTGTATTTATCTTTTTTGTGTGTGTGGTTTAAAATCTTTTTAATAAAACAAAGAAGCCACGAGTTACCTATGGTTCAGTAGAACACAGCTCTTTATCCCTAGTTTTGTTCCTTCCTGCATCCTCCTTTGGGATGGAAGGGACCAATATCGGCAGATGTCCCTTAATCTGTAGTTAAGCCATATGCTCACCCACCCTCCCAGTCTCTTTGTTTACCACAAAACCCTGATCTTGGCTATTTCTTGGAAATTGGGGAAGGAATAGAGCATTTTAATGAAAGACTTCTATGAGCTGGTCCAGGCTGTGGGTAGAGAGCCCCAATTTTCTTTTCTCCTAATTCCTTCTGGATTGTGATGTCTGAGAGTGAGAATAAACAGAGGGGTTGAAAGTGGGTTATGTTCAAGGGCTTTTAAGTCCATCTAGAAGTCCAACCTGAGAGTCCATCTAGAAAGCCCTTAAATGTAACCCATGAAGAAAAGCACTCGTTTACATCACAAAGAGCACAGAAGACCAGTAATTCAAATGCATTTTTGAAGACCTTGGACCAGCTGGGGGTGGCTTAGGTGTGGAGGGTACCTGTGTGAGTCTCTGGTGGCTTATTCTGCTCAGAACCATGCATCTGTGTGCCTGATCCATAGTTTCTAGATGTCATGGAGGGGCAAAAAAGTATGAGTGTGAATTAATGTGAGAGAAACCACACGAAAACAAAAGTACCTGTGGTGTCTTGAGATTCTGGTTGGCAGGATCCAATCTAAAACATGTATGACTGTCACAATTAGTGAGATCCACGTGTCAGATTGTCCTCTCTGTTCTCGATTAGGATTAAACTGGAAAGGTAGATTGAGACCATCTTTAATAATAACTGTGCCATCTGGAAGATTTGAAATTATTATTTTCTTTTTGGTTGCT
Organism: Mirza zaza; assembly: GCA_008750895.1. Taxonomy (NCBI): domain Eukaryota; kingdom Metazoa; phylum Chordata; class Mammalia; order Primates; family Cheirogaleidae; genus Mirza; species Mirza zaza. The sequence goes on from VSMD01129345.1 coordinate 29,331, forward strand.
GCTGCTTTTATGCATGTATAGGACTGTGGGTTAATGGACAGTACAGATCATCTGTCCCCACTTTTCCATCAGTGATCCCCATTCTAAACGTGGCACCACTGAGTAATGGCCACCAACCTCTGCTTGGACACCCCTAATGGTATCTCCCAGGCAGCCCTGGCCCTTTTTAAACACCACCAATTTCCAGAAAGTTCTTTCAACTTTTAGATAAAAAACATTTATTAAAACAAAGCCTCACACCATTTTCAGAGCAGTGGTATGGCAAATAATTGATTCTTTTCATGGTCCTCCCTGTATTTTTTCCTCTCTAACTCTAATCATTGCCTGCGTAGTGTTTATAGCAGGAGCTCAGCCTCAGACAGTCTTTCTGCTCTTACCTCGTGCTCTGGTGGTATCTCGATTACCGGACTCATTTGGTGTCTAACTAAAAACGAGAAATGCTCTGTTTATATAAACATAAAGCTTGGCAATCATTAGGAAAAGGAAAGGCGGCTCAGCAAAGGCCAGTGACAATTCCAAGAAGCGGTGTCTTTTGGAACATTCTATGATGACCCTGCCACTGGAGTTATCTGCTTTTCTGTCTGGTTTCAGAGTTTCCAGAAAAGACTTGCTGTCTTCAGAATACTTCCCAGCCCTTCCTTTGATGCCTGGATTTCTACCATTAGCAGTTTACCCCCTGAGCAAGGATTTTTGTTTTAAAAAAAGCATACAGACCAGGGAGATAGATCATTAAGCTCTCGGTGGTCATTTCACTAGAGCATTAATCACTGTAGATTCCTTCCTGGACGCTTGTTTTAATGGGCGGTGGTGGTGAGAGGAAGCGGGACGTGCAGGTCACTGGCACAGGCTCCTGGAGGAAGGGGGTGTGGGGACCAGGAGGAAAGAAGGAAAGGAAGGCGACATTTCTGAGTGCCTGCTGGGGACCAGCATTTTCACGTGTATAATGTTCACAATCCCTGTGAGTTGGGATCCACTTTTTACAGATGAGCAAAGGAAAACAGGCAACTAAGTGACCTGCCCAGGTCACTGTGTCAGACACAGGGCTAAGATTTAAACCAGAGCTGCCTAATCCAAAACTTGTGCTCATTCTATTAATATTAGTCCGTGGTACCTTGTGCCATCCTCGAAGGGAAAAGGGCAGAGAGCTGGAAAACTGACACAGATTCACCTAGTTCAGAATGTTGCCTTGTCTACAAGCCTCACTTTGAGGCCAGGCACCGTGGCTCCTGCCTGTGGTCCCAGCTACCCAGGAGGCTGAGGAGGGAGGATCGCTCGAGCCTAGGAGTTTGAGGCTGCTGTGAGCTAGGATGACGCCACCGAACTCCAGCAACAGAGTGAGTCCCTGTCTCAAAAAAGTAATAAGATACAATAAAAGCATCACTTTGAAATCATCCACAGGTGGTGATAAAGAATATCCTAATGCTAACTCATTTTAAGCCTTGGCTTTATTCTACCTAACACTTATATAACACTGTAAAATATTTTACGTGTAATAAGATATCTGTTTCTAAGGAGCCTTCTTCCTCCACTTGTTTACAATACGTTTTATCATTTTCCCACTCATTATCATGGATATTGCCCCATTTTGGAGAAATGGACTGTGTCACGCTCTTTATGTGAGTCTCTTACAAATCTTACACTTTTACCGGAAGGCTGGTGAAGATGGGTCCAGAGTTGCCTTCCACCTCTGATTCCTCGCGGTACTTTGTCCCATGTGCTCTTACATCAGATGGCAGTAAGCAGACGGCCGGTTTTTTGCACTGGTTCCCTTGGGGAACAATAAGGGAATAATTCCTAGGTATCTCCCCCAGTTAGTTAGTCATAGCCATAAATGCTGCAAAACCCCTTTCCCTCCCTCCTTCCCCTGCTCTCGCTTGCACACTTAACTGTGTTTAGTGCTTGTCTGGGATATTTTATGCCCCTCACTCTGACGCTTCAGGGAGAGCCCTGGGGCTGGTGGGTGCCTTGTCCTTGGGTGGATTTCCCTGTGTTCCTGAACCCAGCTGCCGTCTGACTTCAGGAGAGGATCTTCCAGAGGCCCTGGGTGTTCTTTCACAGTGACCAACCGCCAAACAACGCCTGCTCTATTAAGTACACATTCCTAGGACCGTAACAAAAGGCTTCTGTGAGTCTGAAAGCTGCAGGGGAGGCCACCACGTGAAGGCCTGAAGATTTAAAGGGTTTCATTTCTTCCGTGCTGGGGACCGTATTGTGTTTGAGTGCAGCTCAGAATCTGCTTCTCCACCACAAGGGGACATAGAAATCTGCCCTAAAGCAGCCCAGGGACCCCAGTTGGTCTTTATCCTCGTAGCTTAGTGATTTCCTGCCACCCCAGCAGCAGCAGGCGGCAGGCAGCGGGGGTCCTGACACCCGGGAGGCTCCAGGTCCCCTCGGACCAGGGGAGTGGCCGCAGGGAGCAGGCTCCCAGGCTCTGAGCCCGGGGTTCACGGTTCCAGCGGTGCCTTTGCTTGGCTGCTCAGCCAGGCCTGTCCCAACAGCCGGCAAACCTGCCCTCCAGGGAGAGTGGATTGCATTGTTTTAGGAGAGATACAGGAAATCAGAATTTTCCATCCTTTCCGAAGCAGGGAGAATCGGATTCAACAGACAAAGGAAAGAGCATTAAAAAGAAAGTCCCCTCCCCTCTCTTCCCTGCCCCTCCTCAGCCCATCCGCCCCAGTCCACCCCACCAAGGGCACCCCGTCCCCCTGCCCTGCACTGGAGGGAAGCCTTTCCCCTGCCTGGTGGTCCCGTGAACCCTGGGGCTGGCCTAGTTGCCGAGCTCTTGCCGCTTCCATAGCAGAGGTAACATGGCCATGACTCAGGATTGTGGGACCCCGGATGTTCAGGAAGTGAACGAACTTCTTTTCAGCTCACAGCAGTCTCACAGTCAACACAATAGGTTTCATGTTCTAATGAAACAGTGTAGAAACCCTGTCCTTGGTGACTAAGTGCTTTGTGATGTGAGCTGCTCTCTCTCTCTCCCCCCTCTCTCTCTTTCCGCCCCTCCCCCACCCCTTCATTGCCTACCCTCTCTTGCTTTCTCTGAGCTGACAACTATAAATCCAACCCAAACGCCTTTAACCAGAGGGTCCCCGTGCATGACCTTGGAAAGAAGACGTCTTGTGATAGGCGCTTTTCCATTTGACTTGGATGTTGTTCCTTGGATTTAGGAAATGCTGGAGAAATCTTTTCACTGTATTTAAGGAGAGCCTGTGTGGTTAGTGGCTAGAGCCTTGGACGCAGAGTTAATAATAATACAAAGAAGTACACATGCAAAATGAAAACTTAATAATGAAGAACAACTTACAATTATATGGCACCTTTTTTCCAGGGAGTACCAAGTACTTCTTTGTAAATTCTGCCTTATTCTCACAAAGCATGAATTATTTCCTAGAAATGATTTAGGCACTTTTGGAAAACGCATTGATTCTTTTAACCATGTCACGATCGCAGTTACAGTAAAACCTCTATTATCTGATTTTCTGTGAATTGTAAAGCTATTATTAACTGGTACATTATATATTTTACCAGGACTGTGACAGTTGATGTTTCTAATGGTGACCCCAAAGTTCTATAAGATCCTCAATTACCCACTCAGGAATCAAAGAAAGATTGAATTGTGAGTTTGATTATGTTCATGTTAAGTGTCTATTTTATTATATTCAGATCTGTTTTAAGGAAAGTCCCCAATTGTACATCCATCATGATTTTCCAGGACACTAGCAACTTCAAATATTTTGTCCTTTCTTGGCCTTGTAAACCAAACCTTGTAAAAAGATTTTTTTTCCCCAATACTTTGTGTCTGAACTACAGATGATTAGATCTCAAACATGACAGGGAAACAAAATTTCTTTTCCAGAGCAGGTATTGCAGGCATGAAATATCATAAATATGATCACCCTAGTGTGAGACAGATTACCCCAAACACTTGCCACTATTGTTCTTTGAGATCTTAGCCCAGCTATGTGTGTTGTGAATCGTACCTGGGTTCAACACTGTCAGAGGCTGACAGTAGTTGGACATCCATGTCCCAAATGGCTCAGACTGATGGGTCTCCTTGTCGAGCTCTGCAACTCTCTCTCAGGCTTTGTAAGATGTGGTTTGTGTTATTTTCCTTGAAGGAAACATTATATAGAAACAAAAATATGGTATACAATGAGGAGCCTTTAACCAAGAAATTAGAATTGGATAAATGTGTAGGAAAGGGGTTAAGACAAAAACACACCACAGGGAAAGAGATGTGAGCAGAATGCGCCTCTCCCCCACTGCCTCTGCCTCACATCAAGCCCTTTCTGAGAAGCACAAATGCAAATTGCTACCAAGGTAGCTGTGGAACAGGGGCAGGATGTAGGTGCTACTGCTTGCAGGTTAAGCTCAGAAAGCCTGGAGCTTGAGCCCAGCAAGAGCCTAAAGGAGAAGGAAACAGAGGACCTAAAACATCAGAAAAGGAAATACCCTGCTGGCCTGTGGTTCATCAGTTCACATACTTATTTGGAGACATCAAATTATGCCACAGAATAGGATATTTACTTACCATTTAATGGTGTTTTATGGTAATGTCAAGGAACCTTTACGTTCATTCTCTCTTTTGATGTCACAACAGCCCTGCAAAATGGGCATCATAGAAAAAGTTATTCCCGCTTTCCAGATGAGAAAACAGGCTCAAAGACAGTGAGCACCTTGGCTAAGTCCTGTCTAAGCAAAAGGGGGACAAAGCCAGGACAAAAGCACAAGGCTTCTAATTCGTTGTCCATGATTTCCTGACGCCTGTAATAATCTGATAGCATAGGGTCACCCTGTAAGGCAGCTGGTCCATATGGGGAGTCCTCTTGAAGGACATTAACCCATGATGCCACCTCTCTCTACCTTGGGAGTTCCATGTGTTAGGAGAGACCCGGACTGAGAACCGGAAGATAGATAGATCTCCCTTCTGATCCTGACTCTACCTCTAACTGATTGTGCAACTTTGATCAAGCCATTTAGCTTCCTTCCCTTCAGGGGGCTCAGATGAAAATAAGAACAATAATGTCTGCGGCACTGACTCACCCAGCTACCGTGAAGGCCAAATGAGATGATGTGTTCGAAAGCACTTTGCAAACTGCAAAGAGTCGCCAGCCTGGTTTGGCTCAGAGGAGAACAACATCCAGGTGAAGAAATTGGTGTGGGTGATGACTTAGGCTTGGGGGTATTTGTAAACAGGACATAACAAATTTATTTGACAAGGGCAGGGGACGGTATGATGGCTATAGTAGAAACTCCCGGAACCTGCAGTTATTAAAGGATTTGAAACTCAAAAATTATGCAAAAGGCAGTTCTGTTATGGTTTCTGCTGTTATGCTGTTCAACACCTCTGATGATGGCGTGTCTAATCCTTCTGAGATCACGGGTTATAAGAGGCTTCAAAAAGAGAGTGACCCTCAAGGAGTGTTCGTGTATTTTGGTTGGCATGTGTTTCACCAGGCAGGGGGGTGGCTTGTGCACAGGCCAGAGAAGGTGCCTCTGGGAGTTGTAAGCATGTCGCTGTGGCTGGAGCCAGGTCTGCTGGAGGGTGATGTGGGAAGTTAGCAGCTTACGAGGCCCTGGGAAGCTTCTGAAAATGTTTGAGCAAAGGAGTCGCACCGTCAGCTTTATGTTTGAAAAAGATTGCTGCCTCATACTCAGTTCTCAGCCACCTGACCCTGTTAGGTTTTATTGGATAGAGGAAGAGATCTTAAGGTATGCTGAAACTAATGAGCTTGGAATCTGAAGTCTTGCCCCCCCCACCCCCCGCTCCGTGAGCCTGCAGCCAGCCATCTTTCTCTGGCCAGGCCTAAGGGTGGTGGGATACCAACTCCAGCTGAGGAGTTGGCTGAAGGGTCCACACTGCAGTTGACAATTTCATCAAATTAAACTGTCTCCTGCTTTTCCTTTGATAGTCCCTGTAGCAAATGGGAACTTTCGCCGGACACCACGTTCTTTCCATCCTTCCACGGGACTCACAGCCCACTTAGATAATTCGGATGTTCAGAGTCCCAAGCCAGGGACGTTACCATTACCATCCTCAGGGGTGACACTCTCCAGCCTGTAGAAGTACGTGGTGACGTGCTGTGGACGTGGTGAGGGAGTCTGAGCTTGGAGACAGGCAGGCTGCAAATCCTGGTTCCACCACTCACTGGACTCGGGGTCTTCCCAAGTCATTCAACCCCTCTGACCATGTCTGCATTTTCTCATCAGGAAAATGGGAACGGTAATATCTACCTTCCAGAGCTATGGTGAGGATGAAATAGTATCTCCAAAGCACCAGGTATATAGTAGAATCTCAGTTTTTACTTTTTTGCCTTTAAATGCCAGAAGTTAATATTCTTTCAATACTTACTCTCTTGGAAGCAAAAGAGATCCTGTTTGTGTGACGCTCCCATCTGCTGTATTGGATTATGGAAGCGCAAGAAATAGGAATTAATGATGAGGCATATCCAAAAGGAAACTGTCTCTAAGATGCCAAACAGGGAAAACTTAGGAAGAAAAGCCAAAAACTAAATCAATTGATCAGCAGTCAAAAATGTCATGTGCTGACCTTATAACTCTAAAGACCAATTTCCACCGATAATCTCAATGCCTGCCCGACTAGTAATGTACTTTTCTAGCTAGAAATACATTGCTTGTACGGTGCATTCAGTTTTACTAGACCAGTCATCATCAGAGAATCTTCTCGTTCTTCTCCATGGCCGCAGACAGCACACCGAGGCCCGCCCCTCCCCCAAGCCGGCGTGAGAGCGCGGACACTGCTGGGTGGCTTCCGCAGGGAGCACAGAGCAGACACGTGGGGGCTTGCGTGCAGGGCCTGATGCCTGGTGGGAAAAAGACATATGCACTCGGAACTCTAATTTAACACAGCGTCCTAGAAATTCTGCATGCATCTTCAAAGTTCTCTGGAAGCAAGAAGACAGGAGGAAAGACATTTTTAGAAGGAGGCTTCATGGAAGGACTGGCTTTAATTTCAGGCCTTAAAGGAGACAGACGTGAGTTTCCACATGCAGAGAGGGAGGAGAAGGTGTCCCAGCCGGGTGCAGCGGCAGCGAGCAGGGCCACGCCAGGGAGTGCTGGTTGGAAGGGCCTGGAAAAGGCTTGGGGGCCATATTTGGGTGTTGGATGCCTCTTTAAAGAGAAGGATTTTATTCCCTGTGCCTTTGGCGGGGAGCCTTCAAGGTCTTTAATCACAGGAGCAATGGCAATGGTTCTTAAGGAAGGCTTCTCTGGGAACGTGGTGTATTCCCACTGGCAAATCGCCTCTGCCAGCTCCTGGCCAGCCTCTCCTGCTCCTCCATGGGGACTGTCAGCGCCCTCGCTCCCGCCCCTCTTGCCCCATTGTCTGCACTCACGCCCCATCTCCTTCCCTGTCCCGTGACCGTGCATCCACAGAGACCCTTTCCTCCAAGCTCTCCCCTCTCCTCTACGGTCAGCCTGGATCTCACCCATGCTTAGTTTCCTTCTATCGCGGGAGCCACCTGCCCGGGCTCTGCGTCTCTCTCCACCAGCCCCGGTCTCTCTCCTTCACAGCCGAGTGTTTGGAAGGGTGACCCGTGTGTGCTCCTCGTGCCCTCACCTCCCGTGAATCGCTCTACCCGCCGTGGCTGGTGTCTGCCCCGTTACGCCCCTGCTCTGGCCGTAGTCACCAGATGCCACATCCGTGTGACACGCCTTGGTGCTCCTTGCCTAGACTCACATGTCTGGCGCTGCCTGGCACAGTCTCCCCTGACTTGTCCCCTCCTTCAAGAGGACACCTTTTATTATTCACTTGTTGCTTACATGTTTTCCTCTGGAAAGCTCTTCCACTCCAACAGTGTCAACAGTTAGCAAGACCTTTGTCTGAAGTCCCAGATGCGTATATGCAACTGCCTACCGCGCCTCTTCACTTAGATGTCCCGCAGTCATCTCGTATTAAACAAAGTGGAATATACCCCCCATTCCATCCTCTGTGGGTGGAGATGGGGGCACCTCTGTCCATCTAGTTGCAGGAATCAAAGCCTGGATGTTGTCATCCACTGCGTCCTCCACATTGAATTAATCTCCAAGTTCCATTGGTTCTACCTCCACAGTACCACGAGCCCATCTCCACTCCTCCTGCTTTGGTTCAGGCTCACAATGCCCATCATCTCCATTTCTGCACCAGCTTCTGCCTGGTCTCCTTATACCAGCCTTGCCCTGTTCTAACTCAGTCTCCACTCAGCAGCTAGAGTGACCCTTCAAAAACAATATCAGATTATGTTACTCCCGTGTTTAAAATTCTACAGTGACTCCGTGTAGCCATAGGATAAAGTCTAAACTCCTTAGCATGACAGACAAGGCCTTCCTAATAACAGCTAACATTTATCAGGTACCTAATCTATGCCGGGCACTGTTCTAAAGGCTTTGAGCATATCTCAGCGTGCTTAATGCTCACAGTTCCCTGATAGAGGTCCTGCTACTATCCCGGTTTTATAGTGGGGAAAATCAAAGCACAGAAAGGTTACATACCTTACGCGAGATCACATAGGTAGGAAGTTGGGAAGTCAGCATTCAACCCAGGAAACCTGACTCCAGGCCCACGCTCCTGACCACTGTGCTGCACTGTCCCCTTCCTGTGGCATGGCTTCCCATTCGCTCAGAAGTATTTATTGAGTACTTATAGTGGGCCAGGAACTGCTCGAGGCACTGAGGAATCAAAACAAATTTCTGTTTACATTCTAGTGGAGAAAATGAATAATAAACAAGGTAAACAGTAAAAGTATTAGATAGTGATGAATGCTAAGGGGGAAAAAAATAGAGCAAGAAAGAAGATAAGGAGGAATTGGAGGACAGAGATTTGTGGTTCTTGATGGCATGTCGGGGAGACGTGAAGGAAGCGAGCGTGTCTAGAAGGCTGCAGCTGAAGGAGCAGCAAGTCCAAAGGCCCTGAGGCGGGAACGTGCCTGGTGTGTTGGAAGAATGGCAAGGATTTCGTGTGGCTGCGGCAGAATGAGGGAGGAGGAGGAAGGTAGGAGACGGGTTCAGACAGGTCAGAGCATGCAGGGCCCAGAAGATCATTTTAGGGACCTTGACATGCTGAGCAGAGGAACGCCGTGACTAACTGGACCCCTCTGGCAGGTCTGTTGAGAACAGACTGAAGGGGAACAGTGGTGGGGGCTGGGAGACTGTCAGAGACAGTGATCCAAGTGAGAGACAACGGTGGCCGGGACTAGCGTGGTGGCCACAGAGGTGGCAGACGTGGGAGCACCTGGCTACATCTGGAAGGCAGAGCCGGCAGTGATTGCCCGTGGATTGGAAGGGGATGTGAAAGGAGCAGTCGGGGAAAACTGCATGATGGGGGACCTGGCCTTCTCTGAGATGGGAAAGGTGGGAAGGGCAGGTTTGGACAAGTGACATCTGGGGGCAGGTTGGGACACATTAAGTCTAACATGCTCGTTAAGCATCAAGATGGAGAGGCTTCCTTCCCTCCCGCTTCTGTTTGAACACACGCTCACATGCATCTCATGTTCTAATCCTCCTGAACTCCTCAAAGTTTCCCAGAGTGGTCGTGCTCGCTCTTGTGTCCAGGCCTTTGCATCTGCTGTTCCCTCTGCCCAGGAAACCGTCAGCCCCTCCTTTAGTTGAGAAAGTCTTCCCTGGTCGTGCACGAATGCTCTGACTTGTAGCCGTCTCTTTCCTTTCCTTTCTTATGTTCCCTCTGAGTCCATAAATCCAGGTATCATTCACCTTGGCGTACCCTGCACCCAACCCGAGACGCACGGTGGGCGCCGACAGGTTCGATGGATGGGTGGGTGGGCGAGGGAGCAGAGAGGTGGACACGAGGGCACGCGGCACACGGAGACCACACTGTGTTCTGATGGTGGCGATGGGAATTCCCCTGGCACGCAGCCAGGTGAGATGATCGCCCAGACTGAAATGAAAGAAACAGCAGATGTCAGGAAGTTTTTGTGTTAATCCTACCGTGTGCATTAGAATGCTCCAGCGTGAGTCCCCTTTCCCGCACCCTCTCCCGCCTTCCTCCCCGGGTTCTGGCTCCTGGTCTGGTGAATCTCTCGCATCAGCACACGTGTACCCTCCACTTTACACATCCAGGTCTGTAGGGGAAATTTTGGTTATAAAACCGGCAGAGTGTTTAACCTAATGGCGTGCTGCAGGCTCGCTTTCCACGGGCCTCGGAGTCTGCCAAAATGATCAGGCCTCATTATTTAGGAAGCTGCCTCAGCCAGGCATTACTAATTTGGGCATTACTAATTCGGATGCCTATTCAGGCAAATGAGCAATGAATGTAAAGTGCTTTTGTCAGTGAATTGCAAGTGAAGAGCAGAGGGAGGGGGGAGGCAAAGGGAAAGTGATAGAATGTTTGAGTTTTGCTTCATTTCCAGAAAGGACAGCCATTGCTTCCTGGAAGCTGCACTTGGCAACAGGCACGGGGAATGGGAAAGATTTATTTCCCTTTGCCAAAGCTCAATAATTCAGCCTGAGTATTTCAAATCGATACATTTCTTGCAAAGTTTCCAAGGGCTGCATTAAAAAAGCCATTTTTAAAAATTATCAGTACACGACAGCATCCTCTGAGGAGACTGGCATGTGACAGATGAGGTGGGTCTTCCAAAGGGACAAAACTGCAATGAGAAAGGGGGCTGTCAGAAGCCCGAAAGCAGAGTCAGGGCTGACAGCAAGAGCTGTCGCACCTGCAGGGCCTCTGGCGTTAACACACCTCATTGCTTTTGTGGGGCTCCGTGTGAGAAGAGCAGCCAGCTCTGGCTCCTCCTGAGGGCTTGCGTGGGGAAAGCTGTGACTAAAACTCCCTGTGTCTTTGAAGCTGCAATTTGTCACTGACTTGGGAAAGACTGACTTTGAGCAGGTCCTCACCGTGATGTAGGGTTGCTGAGGTGTCTAGTCAACAGGCTGAGTCACTCACATTTTTGTAAATTGTTAAAAATTTCATAGTTTTGACATCTGAAAATCTTTTTGTGACAGGAGATAGGGAAAGATGGTAAAAAAAAATTTTTTTTTTTTTGTCTTTATTGTTGTCGCTGTTGTTGTTTTAATCCCTACTAGAAATTCCTTCCGTTTGGAAGTTTTATCATCACCAGAATCATTCCCTAATTCAGTCAGTGAGAGAAACTGTGTATCCCCTGCCTTGACTTCTGTTGCCCTTTAATCGTCACAGTCCTCTATTTTTTCCAGTATTCCCTCTGGATGTCGTCTCTGTGTTTCCTGAGTGTGGAGGTCCCTGCGCTTTGGGATGTAACCCCTTTTGGTGGGGCCAGAGACCCCTCGGATTAATTATCACATTTCTTTCACTTGCTGCCACAAAGCCCAGCAGTAGTTCACCAGGAGACTCCCAAAGATTGGTGCTCTTTGTTATGAGACACCAGAGGGATTCTGTCCTTTCCAATCCAAAGTATTCTTGGACAGAGAGTCAGGGAAGATGGCACAGGCAGCAGCATAATTCTCAGGACCCCCACATAAGAGCAGAGCAACTTGAGAGCAAAACCAAAACCCATGGATTGTACTTATAGAACACTCAGTGAGAAGATACCCCCAAGATGCAAAGGGGCTTTTGATAGCCCTCAGAACAGGGAAACCCCAGAATAGCCGAGAGGTATCCACTGCTGAAAGTGGGGGTGGTTTTGCTCCTTCCTACATCAGTGAGTGCAAGTGGCCGCAGGGAGATCTGAAGGGGGTAGAATTCTCTAGCCACTGTGAACTCTGCAACCAACCATCCATGTCCTCCTCCCAGGACTGCCCTACCCTGTGGAAAAGCTGCTGGGAGTGGAAGCACATTGGCCAGGGTAGGCAAAAGAGAGACTTAGGACAAAGGTCCCCCATTTTAAGCAGAGCCAGGAGATTTCAGAAAGCCAGCTGCTATGTATTTGACAGTACATGAAAATAATAGAAGAGAGAGCTTGCTAAAGCTGGAACAATTCCATTTCCTAAAAATACGGGAAAACTATCTTCTCACAGAAATGAGCAATAGAAAAGCAGTGAGGTCAAATCCCATGCAAACTTTGTATAAGATAAAAGAACAGAAAGAGCAGAATAGCACCCTTAAAGAAAGCATGCCAAAACCACATGATTTTGGAGTAATTCGAAACCATAACCTACTTCCAGATGAGCTAAAAGACAATAAGAAAATGAATGAAACATGGGGGGAAAATAACATAAATCAGCATTAGAAAAACTGTGATATGTGATAATAGAATTCAGGAAAGAATTAAAAGTAAAAAAAAAATCATCTCAGAAACAAAGTAAACTGATAAGAACATAAGGTGAATATCTACAAAAGGTAATTTTTTAAAGAGAAACAGAAGGTGGAAACAAGAAAATTTTTTAAATAAACAAGAAATAAAGATAAAAAACAGTTTGAGAAAGTGACAGATATTGAAGACAAAGAAATCTCTACATGTGGATCACAGGAGTCTGTGTAGAGAAAACCAGAGCAAGCCTGTGTCTCCGTCACTCTGTTCTCTACTCTGTCTTCATGTGGCTACCTCCTGTGTCACTCCTCTGTGCTCCCTTATAAGGATACCTGTCACTGGATTCGGGGCCCACCCATACAATCCATGACGATCTCATCTCGAGACCCTTAACATAATTGCATCTGCAAAGATCCTTTCTCAAATTAGAGCACATTCACAGGTTCTGGGGATTAGGACGTGGACATATCTTTTTGGCAGCCCACATTCAACTCTCTAGTCTCCGAGCTAGTGGGTCACAAAAACTGGATTTGAATTTCATTTTATAATAAAATGGTTGTAGAGATTTTTAGTATTTCCATCAAGTCAGCAATTCTTGCCAAGAAATGAAAGCAGGCAGCAAGCTTTCATAAATGGTAGGATAGTAGGGAGCCAGCCTGAGCACCTCACAGCATGGAGACCTCAGTCCACGTCACACTCTGCCTGGACTCAGGGAAGTGCTTGTGCGCTTTGTGGATGTGCGTCACTCACATCATCAGTGATGTCCCACTCGTGATCGTCACGGCTCCTTCAGACTCCCGTGTCAAAGTTAAAAGACAGACCTCTCTCCAGAACTCAGAATGCCCACATCTGTGTTCCAACACTTACACCTTTTCCAGTGCAGAACTCACTGCACTTTTGAAGAACCGTAAGCCATGTGTAACGACAGGCAGGAGTGAGCAAGGGCTCCGTCCTCTGGGCACTTAATAAGTCTGCCCCGCCCCCAGGACCCCCATCAGCTACTTCGGAGTCTATCCTTAAAATTCAAGGGCCGCCTGACTCATTTCTTCCCACTCCTTCACCTCACTGCCCACCCAAGCTGAGTGTGAACGGGCCATATTGATCTGCTGTTTTCCCTTTGTCAGCTTCCTCTTCCACAGTCCCCTTCCTGTGCCATCCAAATGCCGAATAACGAAAAATCTCAGACTGGATGACAGAGCCAAAGAGAAGTTCTGGGTTCTGCTCCCAGGGAGGGCCTCCCAGCGCCTTCTGGCCTGAGCCTGCCCAGCCACCCCCTCACCCTGGGGGGGATCTCAGAGGGGCCCGGGAACAGCAGCAAAGCACAAGACATGGGTCTCTGCATCCAGTCACAAATCTCTTGCTCCAGAACGGGGAAGAGGGTTCGACTTGTTTTGTTCAGTTTTCCTGATTCCAAGCGACCATCGTAAGCCAGAGGATTAGTAACCTTTACAGCTGTGATACCAGGGAATATAGCCAGTGATAAAGGAGACTATACCTTTTTTATGGATAAATCTACAAAAGCCATATCCTATGAATGTCCTCAGGAAAGAAGGAACAAAGGAATGAGATAGGATAGAGAGTAGTCTGTCTCTTACACACACACACATGCACACACACACACAAATGCAACACGATTATCTTTAAATAGAAGTTGCTTCTCCAAGTTTGATTTTTTTTGTTTCCTGAGGCGTCAGCAACACTGTTGAAATGATTTCATCCCGCCTGTGTGCCGTAGGCAGTCTGCCCTGAGTGCTGCTGAATCAGCTTCGGCCCAAACAGCCTCTCGAAGGGGAGTGGATTCCACACGGAAAGGCACCCAGCGTGGCCCCTGGGAACACTTGGAATCGCTCTCCAAAGAGTCAGGGAAGAGCAGGAAGAAGAGGGGTGGAGGGTGCAGCGGAATTCTCCTTAAAAGAACACATTTTCAAGGAAAGCCTTGTTTTAGAAGTATTTTAGGTGGCCTTGTACCCCAGGTCAGATCTGCCGGTTGAGGCCCCAGGTGTGTTTTCTGAGGTCCATGGTGTTAATGCTCTAAAAGTTCAGCGTGTCTTTCGTGGTCCTTCTCCTGGCCCCTGGCCCCTATTCCTGTCCACCTCACAGGGTTCAGTGACAATAGGGACTGTCTCCATCCCTATTAAAAAAGGCAGCTTGCTTCTTAAAATTTCGTAGGAGAATAAAGGGACAGCTAAGAGGGAAGGGAACGGGCACAGCTGAGCCACACAAAGCCAAACCTCCCCCGTGGCAGTGACTGGGCAGACCGGGTCCCTGTCCGGAATGAAAATGAGCTTTACTCTTATTACACTTTGCAAAGGAATGTCTGTAGACTGTCGTGGGCACCAGAGATGATCCGTGTGTGGCTGAAAAGAGCAAGAGGGGAAAGAAAGGAGGTCCGTTCTTCTTTATTCAGACTCCCTTCCCAGAGCCCCCATGCTCTGTGAGCTGCGAATCCAAGGCTCTGCATGTTCTTTGTACCCCTGTCCGTGTCCGGGGAGGGTGAAAAAACATCCTCACGCCAGCTTTCCACTTACACTTTCAATTTCTCACTAAATCTGTTTGAGGAACCGTTCGACTCTTAACATCTATTTCCCTGCATTTTTTTTCTTCTTTAAGTTGAGCTTCTTTGTGGGTACATGTATCAGTAAATTTGATTTAAAAAAAAAAAAAAAGTATTTTTCTGTCCTGCAATATGGGAAATTCTGCCTCGAATGCCTCTTCGCTTTGGAAAGTCATTTCTCGACAGTATCTCTGCTTGCCTAGCCACATTGCCTCACTGTACATAAATGAAGAACATTTGCAGTGATTAACCTTTGCTAGTATGCATAAAAACTTCCAGTAGGTTAGCAATGATTTCTGAAATACCTAAAGAAGGGGTATTCCCTATTTAAGATCAGGTATGTACGCTTTGTCAAGAAATTGACACCCCGAGTCGACTTTTGTCCTTTTATCGTCCCTCCGCTTCTGAGTGAGAAGTGGGCACCCCTCCTGGCCTCTTTTCTGTCTTCCTTCCCAGAATATCAGGCGAGATGTGTGTCTCTCCTCTCAGACCTAATTTGGCGTTTGCATTATATCACAGGTACATGTTGTCAGACCTATTTGCCTGTTCGAGACAAAAAGTACTAAACTGTTTCTCTACAGGTCCATGGATATACTTGAGGTAGTCCATCAACTGTGAAGTTGCAGGCAAATATTTGTGTGCATGTGCCTATGCATTTTGAAAGAGAGTCGAATTCTCACTAAATTCTCCGAGGGATTCTTTACCTCCCTCCAAAAGCTGAGAGGTACTGTGCTCATCTCCCACCTCCCGTCCCTGTCACCTCTGTGCCCCCCCCCCGTCATCTCTGCTTTCCATATGACTCTAGTTAAAACGTTGATGTTTAGTTCGCCGTGAATTTTTTGAATTAATTTTTATTTTTAAAATATTGTATTATGTGGTTATTATTTATCTTAATTATTAAGGTTTTTTTAAAGGCGCCCCTTAAATTTCACACCTGAGGCAAATGCCTCCCTTGGCTCACGTTAGCTCAGGACCAGAGCAGGCTCCTACTTCAGCCTTGTTTCCTGCAGCCTCCCGCATGACAGGTTGTTCTCTGTGTCCCCACGGGAGCCAGTTCCCAGCCTGAGCACGGATGATGCCAGTCCCCTAGTTCAGGCACCGTCCAGGCCTCATTGGATGACCTCCACCCAGAGTCATCACGAAGCTTCTAAGAACCCTTAAGCTGCAGAAAGTATTTCAGTGTCCTGGAGACACCTGGCAAAGTATAGCTAATCTGCTGTCCAGTCTGTATCCTGCCCACCCACCCCCAAAATACATCGAGCACTTCCTATGTACCAGGTACAGTGCAAAGTCATCATAGGGATGATTTCATTTCGTACTTACATTTGTTCTAAGAGATAAGTATCATTCTCAGCCCCATTTTACTGCTGGGGAAACACAGAGTCAGAGATGTAACTTACCCAAGGCCTCCGAGCTAGTAGGTGGTAAAAAACCAATATTCTACCTCAGAATGAGCTGATTCCGAAACTCAAGTTCTTATCTAAAATGCTACGTGCCTCTCACCACATGGGGCTTGCTGCCCAGAAGCAGAAATGAAAAAGAATCTTCTAAGTCATGTTTGTAAGGCTAAGTGGCAAGCCCTGGGCCAGTTTTCCCTGTCCGCAGGTTTTCTGCTGAAAACCCCTTTGTGGCTAAAACTAGGTGAAAGTCAGAAATATCCACAAAATGAAGTTCATAAGAAAAAAACATCATTCGAGGGGATTGACTATGACTTTGGATCTGTATGTGAACATACAGTATTCCTGTTCTTGGGGTTTTGACTGAACGACGAGAGTATAACCTTCCAACCTCCACGTGGAAACCGAGTGCTGAGACATGGGGTGGCCTTGAGTACAAAAGTAGGAAATGTTTTGGAACTTTAGTTCCCTAGTGACAGAATTCACATGCAGAAAGCATATTTTGGTGAAACAGCATATCCAAGGTTAGAGGCAGACCCAGAGGAACGAGAGGCTGAGCTCGTCGGGATGCATCCAAGGCTGGCCTGGGAGCCTTGAGCACGTGGTGGAGTGCAGAGAGCAGGCCGGTGGGGAAGGGAAAAGTGTCAGAAAGGCTCCAGGAAAGATCCGGTGGAGCTTGAAGGGCTCCAGGGATTCTTGGTTTTCTTTTGGTGGGCAAAGTGCACAGGGAAGAATTCTAAGATAAACCTGCCCACCACAACCCCTCTGCAGAAGTCAGTGGGTGCTCTTGGGCCCTGCACAGGGTTCTGGATCTACAGCTAAACCAGGCCTGCCATGAGAAGTTGAGTTTATAGTTTATTATTCCTAATTCCCTTGCATTTTTACAGTGCATTTTAGAGTGCAAGGGACTTTTACATCTGTCATTTCCTTTAACCCAGAGGAAGTTCACTGGGCTAATACAGAAACACCTGGAGCTGGAGTTCTGGTCCTACACACATTGTGACCTTGAGAAAGTCCCTCAGCTTCTCTGAGCTTCAGTTTCTTCTGCAAATACAGTTAGTTGTGCCAGCTCAGCTCCCTCACAGGATAGCTGCTGGGATGACATGGACGTGGCAGCATCTGGTTGGTAATGTTTTGAACTGCACAGATCTGAAGTGTCCTGACTGTCAAAGCTAGAGCTGGAGTGAGTGAGGAGGAGTGTGTCCAGGAGGACAGGAGTGCTGGTCCCAGACTGCACAGGTGGAGTGCGTCGTAATGAGGAACTTTAGCCATGCAGTCTGGTATTACCTGGGGGGCTGTTGTGTGCCAGGCACCATGTGCAGATCACTGAGAAACCCCGCTCAGCTACAGGCATGCACGTTTTAACTCCTAACACACATATCTACCGAGTAGCAATTTTACCTTCCAGAAGGTAGAAGCAGCAGTAAGGGGCACTGCTAATTTGGACTCAAATCTGACAAATAAAGAGGAATTGGTTGCAGAGTAGAAATGATGAGAACTTTGGGTAAGAATGAAAGCATCATCTTAGAATTAGGGGAGGGAAAAGAAGGAAAATTTTTTAAGTTGAGGGAAAAAGTACCTATGATCCCATGATCTGAAATGCTAAGACACAACTCAGGAGAGTGAGGGTTCTCTTGAAAATGAAATTCTGACTTACCAATTGCACGTGGCCCTTATTGGAATGAGAAAGGAGGAAGGCAACTAAAGAAACTGATGAGGCTACCTTGGGGATATTCTCCAATGAGCCCAATTTTTAAATCTTTTTAAATTATAAAAGTAACACATGCTTACTATAAAAAATTGGGAAATAAAAAATGAAAAGGAGACTATAAACATCACCTATAGTTCTATTGAGTGACAGTTGCTATTAATATCTTTGTTTTATTATAATATTTTTCTGTGTATTGAAATTTTTATATATATATATACACACACACACAGTTTTGTTTTTCAACATGAATTACATACTCTTTATGAATATGTTACAGGCCGCATAATTTTCTAGCATAGATACTGTTAATAATTTACTTAACTGTTCACTTATTGATGTTCCTAGTTTTTCACTATTAAAAATAACACAGCTGGGCACAGTGGCTCACTCCTATAATCCCAGAACTTTGAGAGGCTGAGGCAGGAGGATCGCTTGAGCCAGAAGTTTGAGGTTGTTGTGAGCTATGATGATGCCACTACACTCCAGCCTGGGTGACAGGGCAAGACCCTGTCTCAAAGAAAACAAACAAACAAACCAAAAACACTGCAATAAACATCTTTTTTCATGAAAGATTTTTCTACATACTGAGTTATTTTTTTAAGGTAGATTCTCAGAAGTTAACATTTACAGGGCTCTTAAAATATCACCAAGTCGTTTGCCAGAAAGATGATGCCAATTTATCTTCCCACTGTTTTGTGAGTACCAGTCTAATGAGCTCAAATTTTTGAAAAGATGTATATAACGGATGAAAGAACAACTTACTGAAAAAGAAAATTATAAAGGAGAATTTCTTAGACCTAGAATGTTTTCAGCTCTCTAAATGAGTTGAAAACTATGGGAGGTGCTTAAGAATACAGTAAGGGGGGTATAAAAATAAGCATGATGTCACCTTGCTGAGTGGGTTAGGTGGGGTAACAAAAATCGGCAAATGGCAAAGAGAGAACAGAACTGTTCAACTTCTCTCTTCCCTTTCTTCCATAAAGGAGGAGGATTGTCAGACCGAAACAGGTAGTGCGAACATTGGCATAAGGGAATTGAAGCCCAAGATGGGACAGTTGATTGTAAAAGTGAATCTAAGTTGTTCTAAATAAATTCAAAGCCTTGGCCCAGACAAATGATATCCCAGGGTAAGAAACTTACAGGGAGGGAAAGATAAGCCATTGACAGTGATCCTTCGAGGTTGTGGGAAAGGGAAGAGGCACTAAAAGAAAGAATATGAGCTATTGTTTACCTGATAGTAGGAATAGAAGGGGGAACAAAGTGCACATACAGACTAAAACAGCTAACTCAGCAGAACTTCCAGATGAAATTCAGGACATGTTCTCAAACAGACATGTGATGAGAGCATAGGAAAACAATATGACTTTGGAGCTAGCCGTCCATCCTCATCCTCTCTCCTCATCCTCTTCAGTAAGGTTACTATCAGTTGTGTGGTTACTGTGTTTCGGGACATCAGGAAGGCATTTCATTGAATTTCTAATGTCGCTGTTATGGATGAGCTTGGCAAATGTAGTACAATAACCAGAGTATGTAGATGGATTGATAATTGAATGACTCTTCCCAAAAAGAGCCAGTAACTTGATTAGTATCCATCTAAAGGAGGTGGCTGCTGTGTCACCAGAGTGCTGCCATTCCACCCTACCTGATCAGCACCTGTCAGTAACCTGTTGAGGTGACAGATGCTTATCAAAGCTGCAGATGATGTGAAACTGCAGAGTATAGATGATACTAGAAATAGATCCCAATCTGGAGGGACTACAGGACGCTGGAATGATAGTTAAAAATAGCAGAATGAAATTTAATATTGATTAACATACATTCTTACAATTTGGTTCCAATTATGTGCAGGGTGGGACAAGATTATAAAAATGATTATGGTAATAACAATAGTAGAAAAACAGTAGCTAATTATTTATTAAATGATGGCTCTATGCCAGATACTGGCCTTTGTGTTTTATATCACCATTATCATTTGTATAATATTACTCCACACTAACTTTATGTCATCTGAAAGTTTAATAAGCACAGTCATCTGTGATTCAATGGTACTTAATTCACAGGTTTAAAGTTGTCCCCATTTTTCAGCCGAGGCAAGCAAAACACAGAGAGGTTAAGTAACTTACTAGGTCACACAGCTGGGAAATAGAAGTTCCATGCTGGTGCTCAGTGCTTGCATGCTTAACCACCATGAAACTTTTCTCTCTTTTTTTTTAATTAAATCATAACTTCAATTTAATGTCCTGCCAAAACACCAAATAAGCTTAGAGAGGCAGGTAGTTAATAATGTGGACTTTACACCAGACTGCCTGGGTTCAAATGTCAGCTCTTCCAAAGGTCAGCTGTGTGACTTTGGCCAAGTCACTTAACTTCCCTGTGCTCTGGTTTTCTCCTCTATAAATGAGGCTACTGATCCTTCCCACCTGACAATGGGGATTAAATGAGTTAGATATGCAAGGCATTTAGAAGCCTATTAGGCTACAGGAGAAGCAATATGGTAAGGTATTGAGAGTTGAGACTGTAGAGCCAGACCACCGCATCTCAGTCCTAGCATGATGACTTCTATGCATGTTGCAGTTTTCTCACCTGAAGAACGAGAATAACAATCACTGTAGGAATTAGATTTGGTCTAGGTGCTCCATAATCCTTAGCTGTCATTATCAGCAGCATATCGTCCAGAGAAAGAAAAGTGCTGGTCCTGTTCTTAGTGCTGTGTTTAGGATTGGGTGCCAGGTAGGCTCTCCACAGGAGGCAGGCAGGTTGGTGAGGGTCTACAGGCTGCAGCGAAGGAGTTACACCTGAACCAATTACAGGCATTTGATGTGGAGGCAAGAGGACTAAGCAAGGAAGTCATAACTGTCCTCATTATGTCAAGGGTTACAAAAATTGTTGCATGATTGAATCAAGTTATGAGACAACATGAGACATCAGAAAGAGGGGACCTGGGGCAGGTTAATCATGATTCAATCTCTTAACTTTTCCAGGCTTCATTTTCCTAATTGGTGAAATGGGGTGTAGGTTGGACTAGATCATCTCTGAGGTATCTTCCATGTTTCACATGTTATGATTCTATCTTCCACCCCATAGAGTCTAGAGCAAATTCCTGTTTATGCAAGAAGTTTGGGAGAACGAGTGTTTTAGGGGAATGGCTACTGCAGCAGAAGAGCTTAAACAGAGTGTTGTTCAGACCAGTAAAATCACCTAATGACTCTGAGCAATGTGTCATTATGATGACATCTGTTAAACTGAAATGAGAATACCAATGCCTGTTAAACTGAAACAAAAATACAACTGACTTTGGAGGGTTTGGTAAGAATTAATGAGGTAATACGTGTGAAAGCACCTTACCAGCTGCAAAGCTCTGCACAGATGCAAGCTGGTATGTTTATGATTGCCATGGCTGGGTTATAACCTTTCCATGAATTAGAATAAAACACTCATAAACACTAATTCGTCTTCCATGATTCAGAAGATCCTTCAGGAAGTTACAAAATCTCAGGATCATGGTCGTGAGCATGGAGTCATTCTGTAGGAAACGGTTCTGGCCTCTTCTATTCTTTGGTTTTTAAGATTCAAGTTAAATAGGCTCATATTGACCATGTTAAATCCTGGAGGGAATAGAGATCACATACTTGAACCCCCTCATTTTGCAGATGAAGTTACTGAGGCAAAGAGAAACTGACTGGCCTGCCCAGAATCACATGTTAATTTATGGCAGATCTGGGAATAAAATCCAGGCTCCTGACTCCCAGCACGTTTTTCATCATTAGTTTAAACATAACTCAGAACATCTGAAATTAAGGTATGAAAGTATACTGATACACACGGCTGCCCTTTTGAATGTGGAATTGAAGAAATATTAGAAGAAAGTTTAAGGGCCGGGGTATGTCATTGAGGGGGTATGACACCACAACTTGCCTTGACCCACGTAGGGGAAAAGTGCAGTGGAATTCTTAGTAACTTTCTTAATCATAGCAGTTCATTTCCTCTGTACAAAATTCCTCCCAAATATTCTGTGAAATTAACTGGCATTAAAAATGCCCATCTCAGTAAATGGCTCTCTACAGGCTTGTTACGTGCACAGGGAGTAATATAATACAGATGCAGAATAATGATCTCTCTCTCTCTTCCTTTTTTCTCTTTTCCTAATAATCGTTAACATCTATACTCTTCTCCTTTGTTGAGTTAAAGTCGAAAGGGACAGCTATAAAACAAGTTATATGTGATCCTCCCTCGTCTTGCCATGTGTCATGTCCCATTTGCAGCTGTGAGCTGACTAGAGTCTGAACACAAAGCGTCCTGAGTGCCTGGGAGCCTCCCTGAGTAGCCCCGTGAAGACAGCGCTTCCTTCCTGAATGCTTAAAAGCAGAGTCCCACCCAACCCCCTCCTCCTCCCATTTATACATCTATTTCTCCAGGGATCTACAGATTTTTTTTTTATTTTTTGCATATTTTTAGTCTGTTGGTAACTTTAGAAAGCCTCTAAGTCTTGGATGGGTAGGAGTCAATTCACTCAGTCTTTTTTGAACCCCTAATAGATGTTGAAAACCAATCTCAGATTCTGGAACTGGATGGGAAATGCATGGCGTGACAGACAAGAGCTCAGGCTCTGGAACCAGGCTGCCTGCATTCCAGTCTCACCTCCCCCGCTTGTCACTAGGGCCCTGCGACCTTGGGCAAGCCCCTTAAATGTACTGGGCCTCAGTCTCCTCATCTGAACCCCCATCTCCGAGGGTTGTGTGAGCATGCAGTTAAATGAACTGATATTTATAAAGTGCTTAGAACAGTGCTAGGTGCATAGAAGTGCTTAATGAACGACTATTAAGTAAATTAAATCGTCCTGATTAGACCAGAGTTGCCTCTGGGTGCAAGGCGCTATTCCATTTAGATGCTGTGACACACAAGGTCTTAAGAGCCCTGAGGTTTGAGGGAAAAGGAGCTTTATTTTCTCCTCAATTAGAATTGCAAAGCACATCCTCCACCACAGCCTTTTTATTCTGTTGAATTGGAAAGGAAATCGCAGTGGGACTTGACTTTGAACACGGAAGCTTAGCAAGCCTCTTTCCAGCCCAGTGAAGTGTCCACCTTCTCTTTATGCTAACAGGAGAGCAGCGACTCTGATAAATCTGTTGCATGGCCTGGAGCAGGTCGCTTGCTGTGTCACGATCGCCTCTGTGTAGCTGCTGGGATCGCCGCAGCCTTCCCGGTAACTCGCCGTGTCCCCTGTGTACACGAGCCCGGAGCGCTCGCGTCCGCCCCTGGTGAGGGGGTTTCCACGCGGTGGCCCTGGCTGCTTCACGGGCCGGGCTGTGGGAGAGATTAATGGGAAGTGAAAAGAGAAACTGTTGTTCTTAACCGGCAGAGCTGTTTGGAGTGTGTGACTCTTCTTGTATTTAGGGAAAAGATTACTCATGAGTATTTTCTTCCATAGAATAGAAAGAACCTCAAATTACTACTTGCGTCCCCCACCCCCTTCTCACCCGCCTCCCTCCGCTCCAGCGTGTCCTCTGCAGAAACTTCAGCATTTCACTCTCATTTCCCCTCCCGAGCGGGATTCAGTTCTGTCTTTGCTCTGGCACCCGCATTTCCAATGAGCCACCCCCTAGTTTTTCCTGTTTGTGACTGCGCCGCTTCTGCGCTCTGGCCCGCTTACTGCCAGTCGCTTGCCGAGGCCAAGCGTGCCCGGACCCCCACGCGTGTCCCCTGGTGGCTCGCTGGGCTCATCCTCCCTGTGTGAGGGAGGTGTGACTCTCCAGAAGAGCAAATGGCTGTGCTGCTCCTGTTCAAAGGTGACACCAGTGACAGGGAGAAGGAAGGTTGAAGAATCGCACTTCAGAAATTGTGACTCTGCTGAGCCAGCCTCAACTGCCACTCCTATCTCCCTGCGATTTCAAGGTCCTTGGGCAGAGCTGGACGCCTCCTGTAGCCTTGGACCATTTTAAATAGGCATTGCTTTCTGGCCTACTCAAGAGTCAAGCACAAAACCTTTAGTGGCCGTATGTTATTCTAAAGACCATGGAGCGGTAGCGTACTACAGATTCCTAGTCTATACTGCTACTGTTTTACCATGTGAAAAAAATTATTGTAAAACTTAAAAACCAAGAGAAAACTCTTCAGTGTCCATCTCTAATTATTCCAGTGCCCAATAGTTCTTTACCGGTGCCCTACAAGACGGACTGGTTTTGAGGGGACTTCCCCCGGGTTAGAGGACGCCGGTTGCCATTCTTCTAAACTAGACTTTGCAAAGGAGCCACTTGGAAGACAGAGCCGACGGTCATGCCCAGAGGCCTGCACATTCTCCAGGGTGTTTGAGCCATTTGTTCCCCACTCCAGCAAAGAGGAAGGGCCACCCATGCAGTGGACCAGGCAGCTTGTTCAAGTAACTTATATTGAGAGACTGAAGCTCCTCTTAGCAAACACTGATTCCGTTTACTCTGTACTACTGATTCATACCATGTGATTTTAGAGAAGGAAGCTCTATTGAGCATCCAGCTTCTTCTAATTTAGCAGTTCTTAAATTTTTGGCCTCATGAGTCCTTTCAATTCTTAAAAATTATTGAAGTCCCCAAAGAGCTTTTGCTTATGTGGGTTAAACTTATCTATATTTACCATACTATAAATTAAAACTGAGAATTTTTAAAATGTTTATTCATTGAAAAATAAGCCACGTATGTAGTATTACAAATAGATATTCAAAAATATATTTTCCAAAACAAAAAAAAACATGAGTGAAAAGAGTAGCATTGTCATACATTTTTGCAAGTCTCTTTAATGTCTAGCGTAATAAAAGATGGCTGGATTCTCATATCCGTTTCTTCATTCAATATGTCGCAATATCACATGTCATGTAGCCTCTAGAAGACTCTACTATATACTCATGAAAGAATGAGAGTAAAAAAGGCAAAAAATCTCTTAATATTGTTATGAAAAGAGGTTTTACTTTATAGATGCCCTGTAAACATCTTGGGAACCCCAAGGGGTCCCCAGGTCACACTTTGAGAACCACTGTTCTAACCACTTGACTGATAACATGAAAGATTTCCTACGTTAACACAATAAAATAAAAAGTGCATTAATAGACTCGACATCGGGTTTCCAGAGACTCAACCTGAGCCTCCCTCTCGGCCTCGCCCCAGACCTCCCTCCAGTCCACTTCCGGTCCTACTCGGAGTCCAAGTACCGCCCCCACCGGGAAGTTCTGACACCGGCAAGCAGAATAAAAAGGGGGAAGACCTTTTATCCTTACCTCGCCCTCTTACTCCCACAGGCCGGCCTCATGGTTTCCCAGAGGCTGGGTGAATTGTTCTTCCTGGAAGAAGTTTCAGGGGACATTTCATCATTTGGCAGCTCCGGAAGGTCAAGCCCAGCTCCGGAACGGCCTCACTTCAAAGGACGCCGGGCTGCCATCAGACCAGTCTGACTCTGAGTCCCCTCCACAGCACACTGAGATGCGCCCTGGGCCTGAGCCTCCTCGGGCCGCCACAGAGCAAACCTGGAATCCAGACAGTTTCTGGGGCTGGGCCAGGAAGGGCAGGGCTCTGAGACCCGCCATCCCTTCCACACGTAAAAGGGACCTTTCTCTCATTTCGCCTCTAAATAAAACATTAACCTGCCGCACACTTGAGCACTTACGAAGCTAGAGTTTTCACCTGGGGCTTAGAGTTGGACATGAGGGCTCTTGACGCACGCAGACTCGATTTTGTTAACTATTCAGAGATCTTTCCCCTTTATTCCGACTGTCTCACTGACAAGACCTTTTTTCTCTCTTTCTCTCTGCCTTGCTCTCTCTCCAACAGGCTTGCAGCCAATTTACTGGAGCAGGGATGACGTAGCCCAGTGGCTCAAGTGGGCTGAAAATGAGTTTTCTCTGAGGCCAATTGACAGCAACACGTTTGAAATGAATGGCAAAGCTCTCCTGCTGCTGACCAAAGAGGACTTTCGCTATCGATCTCCTCATTCAGGTGAGAGTCGGGACGCTTGGCGCATGCTCAGCTTGGATGATCTGTTGGTCCACGGGTGGTCTCTGCCACCCCTCACCCTGCCCAAAACATCTCCACGGGGGGTCAGCACGAGCAGAGGATGATGACAGCTTAGTAGAAAGAAGATTCCACTGACATGAGCCAGTGTGAGGGGAGGAGAGGAAGAGATTCCAGATCAAGGAGGGAATTTTAAGGCTAGGAGAGGTAACCCACTTATGACCTACAGACATTGGGACTTAAGGAATCTAAGTTGTGACACCAAAAAGGGAAGAAAATGCCACTCCAGGCCTTTCGCGCTCCCTTGCCCCAATCCTGAAGACCTTTAAAAGAGGTGCCTGGGAGTGAGTGTAGGTTGTGCACTGCTCAATTGTAAACAAAGGCAGGAGAGAAAGGGGAATGAGCCTTGCTGAGGCAGAGGACGTAGAAAGGAAAGTAGAAACGCGGGAACGAGATCAAAGCTGAAAAACAGGGAGAATCTAGTGGCCAAGGCGAGTTCAGAAATAAACTTGAAGGGCTTCAAAAATTTTTAAAGTAATGCAATCTCGTAGCTTGTAGAAATCCTGAAAAATATCAGCGGAGGTTTCCTCAGGCTTATCTAAAACAGGAAGACCTGGCAAATTAGGGGTTTCTAAGACCATGCGGGAAGATCTAATTCAGTAACAAGCATTTGTGTCTGCAAAGTGTATATTGCCCGCCGTGGATAAGGCTTCAAATACTCTTCTCAGTTGCATTTCTTAAAACCTGTGGATATTTAGAAGGTAGCTATCTGGGAACAGCCTATGCCACCGGGGAACTTTGGTCTCAGGTTTATGCCTTGCAAGAGGTCAGTTATTGAAGTACCAAGAGGCCCTCGTTCTGCTGAGTCCCGTGGCAGCCCTCGACTTTGCTGTCACCTCTCTGGCCGAGTCCCTTTTCTCCTTGACAAAGGGCAAGGATCCTGCAGAAGGTCTTGGCACCGTCCCTAGCTACGTTCAACCCTTATTGGCCGCTGGCGGCCTGCCAGGGGTTAATAAACCAACCGTCAGGAGGAAATGTCCTCCGTACAGGGGCTGAGATAAAGCACAGCCCAGTATCTCCCCTGCTTTTCCCAGTTGCCACAGACCGTTTGTATGAGGAAATGTTAAAGGGGAAGTTTCCCCAGAAGTACAACTGTTATTGAAACTTGAAAGCTTATCTCTCTGGAAACAAGTAATTTTTAAGGTTTTAGAAGGGACAGACCCTCACGTACCTGAGACATTTTGTCTCAAATCATTGGTTCTTTCTGTAATCTCACAGTAGGAAGACTGTAAAACAACCATATAAATAAATAAAACTATCTGAAATGATTCCACTGAATTTATTGCAAAATACTTCCCTTTTCCGTTCCAGTGGAAACTCAAAGATACTATACTCAAAGAGACAAACTTATATATATTGGGGGGAAAAAACCCAGCTCTTTTGTGTTCCAGTGAAACCGTTCGTGTAAGGCAAACAAAGTCCTGTGTTTTGACTTGATTTGACTTAGACCTTGAGCAAGCTTTCCTCTGGGTCTTTGTAAATTTCCCCTTTGTCGTATCTCAGGTGCTCCTTTTTATTGCTGGTTTATTTTTCTCCCCAGTGACCTCCCAATTTTACTTGCAAAACTAGGTTCCCTCTGCTCAAAGCTGCACACAAAGATACGGGAAAGCCTGCCAGGAGTTCCGTGCCACGTTGTGAAGTCTTGGCCGGGGTGGCGTGTGTGGAAGGTGCTGTTGCTCTCGAGGAGTTACTGTCCAGACGGAGGCGGGGTTGCACAGACCCTGAAGGCCAGAGAATTCGGACGGAGGGAGAGAGCAGAGCGGGTCCCACGAGAGAAGGAATGGAGTGGGGTGGCACGTGAAGGCGGAACCGAGTAGGCACAGGGGAGCTGGAGCAGCATCAGCCTCCTATGTTTGGGGGAGGGTGAGAAAGGCCACCTGGTGAGGGGCAGAAGCAGAGGCAGGAAGGCCAGCTGATGCACTAGCACGGGCGTGGGGTGCTGCAGCCCACAGCGAGGGGTGGCGGTAGACGCTCGCTCCGTGATCGTCGCCACGCAGCCCCGCGCCGGAAGTGCAGAAGTGCAGGGAGGTCACGGGAGGGTGAGGCCTGTCCAGCAGGATTGTCAAAGGAACCTCAAGGGTATGACTACAGAGCCAGACTTTGAAAACTTTGAAAGGTAAACAGGAGGGAGATAAGGAAGGGTGTTAAGGAGAAAGTGTTGGCCAGCATGCCGAAGAGGAGTTCAGCGATAAGGCCACAGGGGACAGATCCTCCCTGTAAAACTCCCTTCTGCGTCACTCATCACACTTCCCCAAGCCTGTCTAATTGCTTCCTCGCATTTCAGGTTGTGCTGACTCTGTCTTGGAAAGCTTTATGTGACTCTCATCCCTGCTTCCACCCCACCTGCCTTTCCCCATCTTGTCGCACCTTAGTCCGGGGTAGGTGCGGTGGCTCTTTTCTCTCCTCACACTCAATGTGTCATGCGTGTGTTTGCTGCCGTGTCCCCCATGCCTAGATTAGAAAGTTCAGCAGGGACAGGAATTATGTCCTGTGAAGCTGCCAAGTCTCCGGTGCCTAGCACAGGGCATGGCATGCAGTTGGCACTCAGTACGTAGTGCTTGAATCATGATCCAATTTGAGAGTACTAAGGTTAAGCAGTTTGGATTTTATTTGGCAGGTGATGGGAAACCACTGAAAGGTGCTGATCGGGAGAGTGTGGTTGGAGCCCTCTCTTTGGAACAGACATTGGCCATCAGTGCAAAGAGTAGACGCATTGGGTCACTTAAAGCCAGAAAGCCAGTTCGAGTGCTGTTGCTACCATCCTAATGGGAGACACTGAATCCAGGATTGGATCAGTGAGACCAGGACAAGAGTACTTCATGCACAAAGTGGCTAGCTAAGATGGGTTGCTGATTTGGAAACATTGATAAGAGTTCATTTTGGGGCCAGCAATGCCAGGACACACAAGAAGACATGTCCTGTTCTGCAGTTGGAAATCTGAAATGAGCCAGGCCAGAGTTGAGAGTAGATGTGCTAATCATCCCCCTCACATAGATATTTATGAATTGGGCATGAAGATGGATTTATACTGTAAGTAATTTCATGAAGGCATCAACCAGAAAGCCATAGACAGAATGTCAAGGTGATACTTGCCACCAGGGATCACCAGAAAACTTATCTCACAATAGAGGAATGTTGTCAGAGGGTTTGGAAGACAGAACTAAGAAGGGGTGAGAAGACCCATCTCATAGCGTGGCCACCCAGCAGGGCGAGGAAGGCATAGTGTGGCCACATGCATTCTCCTTACACAGAGGCAAGTCTCGATGGAAAATCCTTTTTATTTCCTAGGTGTAACCTTTGCCACTGTTTCTTCTGACAAGGGCTTTCCCCTTTAGCAGTTTGGCATAGTAGATACCCCAAGGCCTGGGTTGGGATATCTGTCTACACCTGGCTCTTCGCAAATCACATCAGTTCATCTGGACTTAGTTTCCTTATCCGTGAAATGGGGTTTTCACCAAGTGGATCCTAAGTTGCCTTTAGCTGTTAACAATTTGGTTTGACTTCAACACTGAAACCATGTTAAGTTTCTAGTAAACAGCATAACCTCCTGTCCTATGGACAGTGACTAAATACTTGGATCTCCTTTAATCTATATACCTTATAAAACTCATAACTTCACCCAATTTTTTCCTATTGCCTTCCCTTGAATCTTTTTTGCTGGGTAAAGAGAATCAGCAATAGCTTCTCACTAGTCATGGAGCTGCTAGAATAAAACAAAAGTATCTGGATGCCCCGTCACTGTAAGTGGATGCTTAAATCTTCCACTCAGCCTTATTTCCTGCTGGCCTCTCCCAAAACTGTGCTGTCTGTATGTGGAAGTAACATTCCTTAAAACAATTGATCTTCGATGTGGAGAGTTGATAACTGGGCTCCATGAGTTATGTTAATAATTAACCGAAATATCAATATGCCTTAAGTTCAAATACTTAATGCCATATTCTTTGCAAACTTAACAAATTACACTTACTTTATCCACCTCTAGGATAAGATTACTCCATTTTCAACCATTGCAATAAAGCAAGGAACATTTAGAATAGGTTTTAAATAACTAGATGGTTACTATACAGAAAGATTTCAAGGTTCAAGATAAATGAGGTATTATCTTTGGAATATTCTCCCAATCAGAGCATATAAGAAGATGACAGATTTATAACATTTGCAAAGCTAAAGAATAAATGTAAAGGGATCTGCATTTTACAAAACATCACCTAAACAGAATAATTTTACCTTGTCCTTGGGCTAGTAGGCAGTTACCACATTAAATGGTTTTGAGGTGATTTATATTCAGAGAGGTATTTATTTGATCACTTAACTACTTTGAATCTCTGAGAAAACACATTGATAGGAAGGAACAGATAAATTGGCATTTATATTAACTTGTATGTAGAGTTACCCATTGTTTGACATTCAGGTGGGATGAATTTATTATGTGCTCATTATTTTATATGAACAAACACCCACAAATTAACATCAATTTAATTCATGTTGCATTCACTCTCTACCAATGCTATAAAAGGAAAAGAAACATATTTTCGAAGTTCCTTCAATTCAGCAAAAATACATTGAGGATTTGCTAACTATATTGGGGATTTTAGTATACTAAAATCTACAATCTTTAGGTATACTAGAATGTGATTTTGCATATTATTTCCAGACCACCAGAACCTTTGTCTTTGGAAATATGCTTTGCTTGCAGTCTTCAAATACAGCAAAAATTCCCTTTCAAAGTTAAACTGAAAATTCTAGTCTTTATCTACCTATAGTTCCTTGGACCAATTTGCCTATTAATTTCTTTTAAGCAATGGCAGGTGGTTTGCTAGATTGAATGTCAACTGGCTGTTTTAGAATTAAGTCAGAGAATTGAAGGATTTGGGTTACAGAAGGGGATTTGTAGCCCTGAAATGTGGGCATTGTAGTAGGCATGACCCTTAACTGAAGACACCCAGAGTTGGCGGTTTCTCCTCGTAGTGTCTTTGAACAAGCAAAACAATGTGTATCACACATCAGAGAAAAGCTTAGGTAAGTCACTTATGGGAAAGTCATTTATTTCTTAGCACCTTACTCCTCCCATTTGTGGAATGGAGGTAGTCACTGACACACAGAGTGACGTTATGATGGTATATATAAAACAAACTGCACAGCACTGCCTTCAGTAAAGCACATCTCATTTCACAGTATTTGTTTCCTCAAGAGCTCATTATTTTGTTTTACCTTATGTTCTATATCCAGCTCAAGGTAACTGTCCTACTACATCTGTTTTCTAAATGATTTGTTCTTGTCTTAAATATAATACTCAAATTTTCCTACAACCTGCCCCCTTTTTCTCAGGGTCTCTGTGTCTGAGACATAAATATTAAGCTAAATTTCAAATATTTGTTCCTAAGTAAGAGGCTAGTTTATTTTTATGGTCATAGAAGGCACTTCATATTAAATTTAAAGGGTTAGTAATTCAATCCACCTATAAAAATGGATTGAATGGAATGCTTGGAAACTCAGACCAAGCAGAGTCAGAAAACAGAGCAGTCCCATTACAGGAATGGGCGTGTTGTGGCCACCAGTGGGATCCCTGAGGCTGTGCCTGCCCCACTGTTCTCGCTATTTTATTCATGCTGAAACTTATAGGAACTGAAGCCCTGGACTGCATCCTAAACCCATCACAGAAAGAAAAGACGCAACAAAGAGAACCTTCTGACAGGTCTAAAAAGTACCCCTCCCATACCAGGCATGCCTTTATTATTTTTTTAAAATTGGTCAGAAGGAAACTAAAATCTCTGAATAAAAATGAAAGAGAAGAGAGAACTGTTTGCAAATTTAAGAATGTGTTACTCCAGATAATCTACATATGAGGATATGTACATAGCCAGTCATCACTTGAAAAATGCGAATTTGAACAGTGTTAGGGTTCTGCTTTAAACCTACTAAACCAGAAAAGTTAAAAGTTGCGAACCCCCTGGAGGAGACTGTAGATAGCCTTGCAGATGATGCTAAACAGTTGGTCCCTGCCTTCTGAGAACGAGTAGTGTATAATAAAAACTTTAAAACTAATCATACCCTTTCACTGATAATTCCATTCCTAAGCAAAATGTCCTAAAGAAATCATCCAATAGTGGGCAAAAAAAGATGCCCTTAGCAATTCTATTTATAAATAGTAAAAACTGGAAATTCCCCAACCACCCCCAATGTGGGACTAGCTGAGCAAACTCGGGGAAGGTAAATGTCACGGACTACACCATAGCTTTACATCCACTCGTGCACTCTCTCACGTATTATTTCATCACTAGATTGTGCAGTGCTTGGCAGGCCATGTTCAGGATTTCAAATGTTACTTTAAAGATGGGTGGAAGCCATCCAGGGTTTCAAGCAGAGGATTGGCGTGACGAGCTGCAGAGGTGGAACAGTGAAGGTGGGACATCCATTTGGCTGGAGTCTAGGAGCAGTGGCGGTAACCTGAGCTCAGGTGAGGCCAGCTGAGGGAAGGGGGTGACTCCCGGAACATTGAGAAGGCAGAGACGACAGGTCTTGGATGTTAGATGAGAGGGAGAGAGGAGTTGAGGGTCATTCCCAGGTTTCTGGCCCGGTCAACTGAGCATTTACTGATCTAGCGAACACCATCTGGTTTGTAAAGACTTTTGTGTTATGCGCATTAAACAGGCGGTGCCTGTGTGACCTCCAGGAGGATACCTGGGAACTGAGTGTGGTTCTCTGGCATTCAGAAGAAACACCCAGCCTGGAGTAGGTTTATCATAGCCGAGCCGATGGAAGCCATGGGCATAGATGAGGTTGCCCAAAAAGAAAGGCTAGTGAGAGCCTTGGGGAACCTTAGTATTGAAGGGTTGGAGAACGAGGGAGAGCAGAGAGGTGGGGAGAAAACCAGGACAGGTAGGAATGTCTAAAGCCACAGAGCAACCTAAGAGGAGGGAGGTAGTTATTACTGCTGGTGGATGTTACTCTGAGAGGTCAGGCAGCCCCCCAGGTACCTACCGGTGCCCTTTGGATTTGGCCACAGGGAGGTGACCTCAGCAAGAGGAGGCTGGAGATGTGGGAGTGCGAGCCAGAGGGAAGGTGAGGGGCCGGAGAGAACTGCGGTGAACAGTCCCCAGGAAAGCGTGGCTGTGACAGGAGCAGTACCTGGAGGGGAAGATGAGAACAAGGAGGGTGTGTGTGTGTATGTGTGTATGTGTGTGTGGACAGGAAACATTTGACACTGCTTAATTGCTGAAGGGGAGAAACCCAAAGAGAGAGGTTGGCCATGCAGCTGTGAATGGGGTGTAGGGGACTGGGGGGAGGGGAAAACCATAAACTAGAATCATCTGTACAAAATGACGTCAGCGAGAGAAAAACATTCCATCTGTGTGACTGTGACTGTAAAGGATTTATGCACGTGCTTTAAATGCAAAAGTCCCAAAATGAAAGAGTTTTTTGCCAGATTTTTTGAGGCACATCTGTTAATATAATAATTATCATACTCACAAGAGATACCATCCATCCATTGATGGGGCGAGTGCTTTATACATGTAATCTCGCTTAATCCTCATAACAGCCCCGCCAAATCTGGGGCGTTACTCTCGTTTTACACAGAAGAATACTGAACTAAGCCTTGAACTGAGGCTGAAAGAGGAAAAGTGGTTTGCCGGAGGGTAGGCAACTGACAAATAGAGGAACCAGGATTCAACTTGGGACGCCTGCTGCAGAGCCCAAGTTCTTGCCTCTGAAATTAAGTAACTTAAATTTAAAGCTCCCAAAAAACATCTGTATGTTCTTGGTCTTCATGGTAAGACTGGTAAGATTGACAAGGCAATTTGCAATAGTATTGTTCACTCGCTTAATTACCCATTTGAAACAAATTGCAATAAAATAATAGAATTTAGGGTTCTCAAAGTAGGTGCCTGGATTTTCAGGTCAAGATTACCAGTGCATAACTGTATGTGTGTTTTGTTTGTGTGTGTGTATGTGTGCATGTACACAGGATAGGTTTTATGGCCTTATATTTGGCACATAAATATTTCTAGGACTTCTCCCAGGGACCTGTGCATGTGAAGGTCCCCAAAGCTCACTAGCGTCATGCCAAATCCATCTCTGTGCATGCATGTATGTACGTAAACTATGTGTGTATGTATGAAGATATATGGGGAACCAACAAAAGCTATGGTCCCTTGACCAATAGGCCTTGGTTCCATTGTTTAGTACAATAGAAGCAGTAGTCACTGTATTTCTTTTCTGGGATAACAAATGTAGCAAGAATCCAATGGGCTAAGAATTTTTCGAAAAGTACCTTTCAAATTTAAGCCAATGGTCATTAGCTAAGTTAGACACACAGTGCTGTGACTCATACTCTTTATTTTCAGTAGGCAAATGTAACTTATTTGCAAATACCTTCTTTATTCTGGAGACCTTTTTGTTAATATTACTTTTTAGGTGTGACCTGCATGAACGAATATGTGAAAAATGTATGGGGGACAGGCTGGGTGTTGAGGAGCTCAGGGGCAGTGGACGCGGAGGATGGGAGGGCATCTTCATTTATTTGGAAACCTGTTGTAGGCAACACTCATGGTCTGTGTTACCCCAGAAGCCAGAACTAAGAACCGAGGTACAGGGATTGCAGGGGAAGCCACATTCCAACCGAGCAGAGCAACTTTCAACTAGAGTTGAAACCAAAAATGGTTTGCTTGTGCGTGGCCAGCTGCCCATCACTGGAAGTACCCAGCCAAAGCCACTTCTTTGCAGCAGGAGGGGAGGCAGGGGACTCTATCTAAGAAACGTCTAGAATCCTCTCTAGGTCTAAGATTCCACTGCCAATCATATGCTCACAGCACCTGCACAGTGAGCTGGGTGCCCGCACCCACGGCACGTGGGTGGTTGTGTTAGCGTGGGATCTATGAATGGACTGGTCCAGCTATGGCCACACTCTAGGGTCTTATTTTTTTTTTTTTTTTTTTTTTTTTTTTTTGAGACAGAGTCTCACTTTGTTGCCCAGGCTAGAGTGAGTGCCGTGGCATCAGCCTAGCTCACAGCAACCTCAAACTCCTGGGCTCAAGCAATCCTCCTGCCTCAGCCTCCTGAGTAGCTGGGACTACAGGCATGCAGCACCATGCCCGGCTAATTTTTTCTCTATATAATAGTTGGCCAATTAATTTCTTTCTATTTATAGTAGAGTCAGGGTCTCACTCTTGCTCAGGCTGGTTTTGAACTCCTGACCTTGAGCAATCCGCCCGCCTCAGCCTCCCAGAGAGCTAGGATTATAGGCGTGAGCTACCGCGCCCAGCCTAGGGTCTTAGAATTAAGTTTTTTCCTGGCCTAGGACCTTGGGTCCGTGCTCCTACCCATTAGCCAGACCCCAGGGGTGGCACTTAATTTCCGCTGTCTCATACATCACATAACGGGCTCACAGCTCAGGTGAGAAACTGGCAACCTCCGTCAGACTCACTCTTCCCCAGCTTTCTCCTGCAAGCTCGGAGAGAAACCTCTGCCTGTTCCCTTGCCCAGCTACGGGCGGAGAGCCCTGGGAAAGTACGGGGTGGGACACATGTCAGCCCACTGTGGGTTGAGCCCCCAGGTTGGGACGAGGTATCCAGAGAGCCCGAGAATGGGAGAGTGGCCCCCGTCAGCCTTCTGTACCCTTTCTGAAGGGACAACATAAAATGACCACGACTGGCACACTCCTCCTCCGCTCTCCACGTGAGACTTCCTTAGAGGTCTACAGACCTGCTTGTCCAAAACCGTTGTAATAGTATCAGTAATGATAACAACACTCGTGTCAGTGGTGGCAGTAAAAGCAACCGCTAGCGTGTCCTGAGCTTTTACGGTTTGCCTGACGCTGCAATGACCCTATTACACAGACCACCTCAACGAAGCCTCACAGTGATCCCACAGGGTAGCTGCCACCCACGTGGCCATTTTATAGACGAGGAAACTGCGGCCTGGAGAAAGCATGGGGCACGGCCGAGGAGGCGCCAGTCTGATTCCAGAGCACGGACTCTTCCCTCTTCTGCCATCCTGCCTCACTTTCTGTATGTACGTAGAGACATGGAAACACGGAAAGGAAAGCGGCCGGCCCACTCTCTGGCTTTCGTTGTCACCACCCCACCAGGGAGTTTCTCCAGCCTCCAAGCCGGGGCCAGGGAGCAGCAAGTGCACCAAACCCAGCGCTAGGAGCTTCCCTGCTGTAACCCCCGTGCTGGTAGTTGCATTTTGTGCAGAAGTCCCGGGACTTGCTCAAGGTCACCTGGTGCAGAGGAGCTGGGCCTCTGACCCAGGTCGCCCGGCCTGTGCCTGCAGTCTTCGTGCACCACCACCACGCCGGCCCGCCTTGCTAAGTGAACAGAGTTTGAAAACCCCCTCCCCAACACTAAATTTATATTTCCTGGCCTTCCCTTCCAAAATGAATACACTAATTACTGACCATTTTTTTTAGTAATAGTAATCATCAGGAACACATTTTTAATGTTTTCGTTTTCTCTTCTGCAAACCACCGAAATAAAGCATTGATCAGACCCACAGGATAAAACCCAGTGAGCGGAGTGTGAGGCCGTGTAAATTAGGAAAAGTTCAGGAAGACGTTACACTACACCAAAAGAAACAAAGTGTTGATTAGGGACTTATTTTTGTATGAGATTAAAATATGAATCATTAAAATAGGACTGTATTTCAGGCTCCGTATCCTGCCTCATCAGAGACATCACCATGACTACTAGGTTTGGATTCAGTGAATTCCGAAGCCGTTTCCAGCTCGCAAATGCAGTGGCGTGTGCCATGGTTCTACCTTAAATATAACATTTAAGTCTGGTTCAGGACATTTCTGCATCTTCCTGCCCATCTCCCTTTAATAAAAAATACCCGAGTGACATGCTGTCTACAGCTCTTTGAAGTCTTCCGCTTTGTTTAATCATAGCAGTAAGTAGTGGCAGAAAGGTATACCAGGAGCAACCCAATTTCAAAGGTAGAGGAAGGAACAAAGAAGTCAGAGACACGGGGTTCCCTCAGGCATCACTTCGGGTGGGGCACCGGGGAACTTCACCTGGTAGGAATGGTAGAGGAGTGAAGGTTGCAGAAAGAAGGAAATTAATATGCAGCATTCCTCCAGTTCCTGCTGAGTTTGAAAGAAAAAATAATATAGCAATATCCACAGCCCCAAATACACGGTTAAACTAAGTTGTTAATTAAAGTATCTGTTTAAAATGGCTAAAATTAGAGACAAAGGCCTATTGTTTGGTACACTGTTGACTGTATCTGTGTGTAGGGAAGGGCGTGGGGGGATAGAGGCCTGTGATATTTTAAAGATTAACCGCCCACCCCTATGGGTTTTGAGGCATCCACTTGCATTTTGAATTTGAGCCAAAGGGGTGGGACAAGACCGTGACAGTTTTTTTGCTAATTAATTACTCAGTGGACACTTCAAATACCAAATATATCAGAACAGAGAGCCCCCTGCCCAACTCCGCGCCAGCCATCCTCTGCAAGGGCTGACATCTCAAGATGATTTTCTAGAGACTGTAGAACCCTGGAGCAGTGCCTACGTATATTTTTAAAGGAGGGAAGCATCCCAGAATGTGCCAGTTCCTTATAGAGCATCTCCAATAGTTAGCACCTCTAACTGGACTTGTGAATTTTTTTTTTTTTTTTATGTATTCTTTTCTTGCCTGGGATTGGAGTTGGGTAGAAAGGCATATTTTTCACTGTAGGAAAGATTTCTATGAAGAATCTATGAGTTGTCATTGGAACATTAAAAATGTTCATACTTAATGGCTTCATAATTCTTCTTTGAATAATCTGAAGTGCAAGCAAAGATAGATGTAAAATGGATATCTTCATAAAAATAATAGCAATAAATTGGGACAATTAAAAATTCCAGTAAAGTCTGGTACATCCCTCTGATGGGTCATTATTATGCAGCCACTAAGCAGTTCAGAAATGTGGGGAAGTCTTTAAAACCTAATGTGGAGGGGAGAAGAGAGGTACTAGACTATTAAAAGCTGATTCAAACTACACAGCTATGAACACGATTAACAAGTCTTCTCTCTCTCAGCAGTGGGATTATAGGTGACTTTTGTTTTCTTTCTGGTTTTCTGCATTTTAAAAACTTTTTTATATATCACTGTCATCAAAAGAGTTTGATGAAAAAAATCACATGGCTCTGACCTTGTGAGTTTCAGGCGCTCCATCCTGTCCCCAGGAGCTCAGGAGGGTGGGTGGCCTGCCTGCTTTTCTCACCATTGTACCTTCAGAATAGTCCAGGCACACAGCTGAAGCTTGCTAAATGGTCGTTGAAAGAAATATTCCCATTTCTCTATTTCCTTTTCCTTTTCCTTTGCAGGTGACGTGCTCTATGAACTCCTTCAGCATATTCTGAAGCAGAGGAAACCTCGGATTCTTTTCTCACCATTCTTCCACCCCGGAAACTCCATACACACACAGCCGGAGGTCATGCTGCACCAGAACCACGAAGAAGGTAGCTGGGGGAAGAGGCTTCTGTCTCCTGGCCTGAGGTTTAGACGCATCCAGGAGGTTCAGTTGTTAACTTGATAAGCTGTTCTCATTCATGTAAATTCATTTTTCGTTGAGCGAGCATTTACTGGGCACTTACTATGTATAAGACGTGGCGGGGGGGGGGGGGGGTAAATGCCTAGATGCATAAGATACAGTCTCGGTTCTCTGAAGCTCAGTCTCCAAGTGAAGCACTGAGATGGATGTGCACAGCCGTGCAGAGGCATGACTGTAATTCGAAGGTGCAGTGGAAGGGGCGACCACAGCCAGGTGCAGGACGCAGGCTCCGTTCATAGACAAGGGGGCTCTGGTGGAGTCCTTAAAGGTTCAGCAGGATGATAAGCAGGGATGATGTAGAGAACACTCCAGACAGAGGATCTGACATAAGGGTGGGGCAAGACTTTGGAATAGGGAGCAGTCAGATGACTTGGGTGGTAGAGCTTATCTTCTGTCTCCCCACTCTTTTATTATGAAAAATTTCAAACACACCCCAAAAAGTGAGAATAAATTAAATGACCCGCAGTAAGCCATCACGCTGCTTCCACAGTGATCAGCGTTTTGCCATTGCAGAGCTAGTCCAAGGAGCTTAGCTTGAAACCAGAACGTGGAGAGCTTGGATTTCTAGGATATAAAGGAAAGTAGTGGAGAGTCATTAAAGACTTGTGAGCAGTGGGTAATAAAAGCTGTGAGAAAGGGGAAAAGCCCACACCCTATGAACTCGGTGTTGGGGTGGGGATTTCTTCATCATGCACCAAAGGAGGCTGGTTAGAGTTATGCTCAGTGTCCGTGTTTAGTACAGATGTCCCAGTTGCTCCTCTTCCCTTGTGAGTCACAGTAGTCATAAATCATTGGTGGAAAACAAAAGACTAGGCCTGGCGCAGTGGCTCATGCCTTTAATCCCAGCACTTTGGGAGGCTGAGGTGGGAGGACTGGTTGAGGCCAGGTGTTCAATACCAGCCTGAGCAACATAGCGAGACCTTGTCTCTACAAAAAAAATTTAGAATTTAGCTGGGCATGGTGGTGCACACCTGTAGTCCCAGCTACTCAGGAGGCTAAAGTGAGAGGATCACTTGAGCCCAGGGGTTTGAGACTGCAGTGAGCTATGTTCACGCCACTGTACTCCAGCCTGGGCAAAAGAGCAAAACCTTGTCATTCATTCATTCATTAATAAATAAATAATCAATCATATATACATAAATAACCAACCAATCAACAGGTGTTGAATTTAGGCCCTGGATGTAGTTCCAAAGTAGGTGCTTGGGTGCAGAAACAGGGCATAGAAGTCTTACTTTGAGTGCCACCCCCCATTGAACCGCTGAGTGTGTAGCAGCGTTCACTGCTGGCTTGTGCCTCTGAGGGTCAGGATGGCCACATCCTCCTGCCCGGATGGGTCAGACAACAGATTCGGGAACATGTGCTCGCATGTTTCCACCTGCCCTTTTCCTGAGGTCCAGATTACTAGGGGCTTAAAACCCTGGTCATTTCTTAAACCGATTGATCACCCCCAGAAGCAGGACTAATGTTTTCATTTTGTTGTTGGCAAATTAAAAAAATGAGAAGTTTTTTTGTTTTCTTAATTAACACTTCACAAAAGAGAGCCTGACTCCAGGCCACCAACGTCACCTCCCGGTGCCAAGCGTCTCGCAGCAGGGCCCGAGCTTCCATGGTGGAGAATCAACGAGCATTTTGTGCATGTCCTTGCCTTCCTCTCCTGCTTTCCTCCCCTGGCTTTACCCTGGCTAAATTTAGCAGCTGCCCTCCTCCCCCAGTTCGGTTTTTTGTTCCTTTGCTCTTCCTGCCGTGTACATTTCCGGCTTGCATAATAGCCAACAGCCACTCCAGAGAAGAAGAGGTGGGTTTACTGAAGCTTGACATTAAGGCAAGAAATATATTACCTGGCCTGCCTTTCAGATACAAAGGATATGTGATGGGTTCTCTCTCTCTGTTATAAAAAAAAAAAAAAAAAAAAAAAACAGTATTCCCGAATGTGAATGTAGACTTATAGTCTCATCTCCTCCAAATCTTCCTCTTTTCCCCTTGGCCTCATTTGACTCATAAGTCAGTGTGTGTCGTTGTTCTCGTTTGCTCATCAATAGAGAAAGCTGGCTCGCTCTGAGAGCTGCTCTCAAACCAAGGAAATAACAGGTGTGCCACGGCATAGGCTGTAATGAGTTTGCTCTCAAGTGTTACCGTGTCAGTGGTGGTGAGCTCGGTAGGTAAGAGAATGGAGCTAATGAGGCCAAGGTCAAGGGCATCATTGCCATCATCACGCCCTGCAGACCAGTTAGCTCTGCCTCAGACCCAGCTCTTAAAATTAGTGTGTTCTTAGCGACCATTCCTCAAAGCTGATGGCCAGGAAGCAAGATCTGAGGGTACATGTCCTCTTTTTCTGTTCAGACATGGTGCAGGCTCTCGGATGGACAGGTGCACACAACAAGGAGGGGAGTGTAGGTCCTCATCAGGTGGTACAGTGAGAACAGCTGTCCGGGACACAGAGGTTATAAAGAGGCTGCCCCCCCTCTTCTGACTTTTAGATACACGAGTGCCTTTGATGACAAAGAGACCAAGCAGAGAGGTGCCTGGATCAGCACAAGTTCCAACCACCTCCTCCCTCTTTCCCTCTTCTCCACCAAGAAGAAAAGATCCAGCTCAACATGAATTATCTCTAGAATCAGTACAGTTATATTTAATTGGAAGGATAGCAGATGATTGATGTGGGTATACGTTAACATATGGAAAGATCTGGCCCTAAAAAAAAAAAGTCTGAATTATACATATCAAATATTATTCCCCCAATGATTTGTTTTTACAGCACTGAGGATACAATAGCATGTCA
Organism: Mirza zaza; assembly: GCA_008750895.1. NCBI lineage: Eukaryota > Metazoa > Chordata > Mammalia > Primates > Cheirogaleidae > Mirza > Mirza zaza. Next base: position 70,530 of record VSMD01129345.1, read on the forward strand.
GAGTATGTTGGCCCAAGACAACTCATGTTGTTATCAAGTTGGCATAGATAGGTAGATGGATAGATAGACAGACAGATTAGGGCCTGATTCCACTCGTGAGCAGCCTGGCACAGTGAGGTGTGCAGGGTCAAGTGCAAACACAAGGCTTCGTTCAACCTCTTTGTGACTTCACCCCATCACGGTCATAATTTCACAATGGGAGTTTATGTCACAATACATCGTGTCTTGCTCAACCTAGCACCAGTTCCCCACACATATCCTTTGTATCCTACTTTGAAATCTTGCCTCCCTTTGCAGTAGCACGTGGCAGTGCTAGAAGCTAGGAAGCTTGTGTTAGCACAGGCTGTCCTCTGTGCACAGACAGGAGGGGAGGAGGACAATGCTCATCAAACCCTTTATTTCGTCTACATTCTTTATCTCTACAAGTATTCTGTTCTGAAATCGTGTCCTGCCTTGAGCGAAGCAGTCCTCAGATGACCACCTGTCTCTAGGAAAACCAGCATTTTCCTCTATTCCCTACTTATTAGTTATGGGAAGGGAGGGTGATATTACATAATCAGGTTAACCTTGTAACTTTTCATCCATACCAAGACATACATGTATGGCAGTGACACAGGTCTCCATCAATAAGTAAGCCAGGACAACAGGGTTAACCATTTCAGACAGACTGGCGGGTGTTGTGGGGTGCGTGTGTATAAAAAATGTTTAAAGGGTAGGATCTGGAAGCCAGGAAGCCAGGTTGTAATCCTCCATTCTGCCAGAACAAATCAGGAAGGCTACGTTTCTCATGTCCCTGGCTCTCAGTTTGCCCAGGAGTAAGATGGCAGGTTAGACTAATGGTCTCTGAGCTCTCTTGCAGCTCTCAGATCTTCCCATTTGATCCAGGGTGCCTGAGTCTCTCGGGGTGACACGAAGACAAATAAGACACATTCTCACCCTGGGGGGTCTCGGGCATCTAAAATCCAGAAAATCATAACCATGTTCTGCCTCATGTTGCCCAGAAACTCTCTTCTGTTCTCATTTGTCCCACTTTATCATGAATTCTGGTAACATCGTCCCTCTCAGTCAAACCAGGAGTCGTGTCATTCACTCACTTCATGATAAAAAGCTCAGTTTCGGCAGATGCCTTTTCTTTGACTGTCATGACTCATTTTATCTGCGTAACATGATTTAGAAGGCAGGTAGGTAGTTACGTATTATAGAAAGGAGGCAAAATAAGCAACGATGCTACTTCTTTCATGAAAACCAAGAAACAAATCATCTTTAGAAATATCAGACCAGCCAATGACAATAAAATAAATTTGTTTTTTCACACCTATAAGTTTCTTCCAATAACTTAGGTTCTAAAATCAGTTCCTTTTAGATCCCACAAAGCTAAAAGGAGCTGATTTTAGCTCCTTTCCAAAGAAGTGCTGTGTCCCCAAAATATGTACTCAATTGCCACTGGTGCTTTGGTGTTAGAACTACTTGCATAGAGGTTCCCTAAAAGCACTATTGGGCGATATAAAATAGGCTTCTCTTCTGGGCTAAAATCTCTGAACAGGGCCAGCTTTGCAGAGTCACCCTGTGGAACTTGGATATGCCACAGTCTGTAGGGAGAAGGGACAAGATCTCCATTTCTCAAACTTTCTCATCCCACCACCCCCTTGGAGACCTTTTGATAATTATGGCTCTTCAGTCCTGCCCTTTCTTGTGCCCCATCAGAGAGGTTATGAAAGGTAGTTTTTAATCACTTTAATTTGATTAAATAATGTTCGCATGTGCAGTGCTGTGATTGTTTCTGCAGCAGCGGACACAGTTTTAAGGTAGAAGTTCTGCTTTGGGGCAGCTCTTTGTCATGAACTGGACATGCAGATTGCAAGTGGTGATGAGAAATTTCAAGCATCAACATGCCGTTGATCTCAATTTTCCTTATAACTAGTACATGGGGTTGGCCCAGACAGTAGAGAGAAATCATTTCTTTGCAGGGAGCAGAGAGGGAGGCATCCATTCCACACTGGCCCACAGAAGTTTTATTTACATGATTGTTTTACTGAGGAGAATATTACCCCTCCCACCCCACCACCACCATCACCACTAAAGCCCAAAGACTGCTTTGGAGGAAGCAAATCATATACAATTTTAATGAGATAATTAAAGAAGATGAGGTATATGAATTTGCTTCGTAACAACAAAATAATAGCTAGCATTTATTGGGTCCTTGTCATATGCGAGGCCCTATGCTAAACTCTAAAATGTTTAAATCATTTAATCTTCACAACCACCCTATAAAATAGGTAACATTATTATCCCCACTTTATAGATGAGGAAATAAATGTTAACAGCAATAAAGTAACATGCCCCAAAATCAAGTAACAAAGCTGAGATTTAAACCCAGGTGGGACTGACTCTAACGCCTGTGTTCATTTCACTGCAGCATGAATATACAGACCCAGATCACATTTTTATAAATTTTTAGTGTGCAAATGCCCTGAAAATAGGGTGAGCAATTGGAAGATGAGTAGAAGCGGTGGAGATTAGGACACCAAGGCAATCGTCAAGTCACCTGACTGAGGTATAGTGTGGCAGAACCCAGTATTCCTGTCTGCATTCTGCCAAATTTGAACCAACAAAGTCAAAGATCATTTTTGAGACCCCAGAGTATGTCTATAGTTCATGGTATTAAAAACTCATACTAACTTGGACTGAATTAACCCTTAGAGATGACTGACCCCCTCAGGATTAATGGGCTTAGCATGATCAAAGTCTCCCAGTTGTAAGAAATGTGGGTTCCGAGTCGGGCACTGGCTTCTGAGAACAGAAGCACTGGCTGTCACCCTCCTGGGAACCAGCCCCTCAGTGCAGGTCACGTCTAGAAAGCTGGCCACTGATTACAGCTACTGAGTAGGCATCTCCATCAGCTAGATGGAGAATCTAGCTGCTGAAGTCACATCCTAGTACTGGTTGTTGTATAAACCACCCCAATTCTCTTATCTTGCTGGAATTGTGTTGATGCCTGAAGTGTCGAGACCATCAGCTGGGGTTTGACATCTTTGTTATACATTTTAGCCATGTCATATGTCACAGAGCCAGAGAGGGTAACAGCGCATATATGTGCTCCAGATCCAGATCACCTAGGTTCAAATCCCAGCTCCCCTGTTTACTAGCTGTGTGAGTTTGACCAAGTTATTTAACTTCCATGTATCTCAGTCTCCATCTTAAATGAAGGAAAACGACAATACCTATCTCTTAGGGTTGATGTAAGAAAGAAATGAGTTAATATGGGGGAAATGCCCTTAAAATGGCACCTGTCAGATAGCAAGCACTCAGTAAATGTTGTTCATTATCACTATGCAATATTTCTTATAATTATTTGGTTGGGTTTTTTTTTTTCCTTCTTTTCTTGGTAAATTTTTAACTGGGGTCAAATACCTATAACATGTACCATCTTAACCATTTTTAAGTGTACAGCTCAGTAGTGTTAAGCATATTCACATTGTTGTGCAATGGTTGGTTTTGTTCTTCCCATTCCAGTTTTCTTAACCATTCTCATTATTGCAACTGCATGCACTTTGTGCAAACACCAGATTGGTGCATCCTGTACGCAGAAAAGGCCTGTCACCTCCCACGCCATTATCCTAGAACACCTTCGTGGATTAGCTGGGCACCATCTGTACTGTAGTTTCTGTGGGGAAATGCTTTTAAAGTGCCAATCTTAATTACTTGCAGAACACAGCCTGTTCTGAAGTGAGCACTGCGTGCATTTCACGTTAGCTAGCGGTACCTGGCGCGCGGTAGGTCCTCTGTGACCCTTTGGAACCTTCGCATTAATCATCTGGCGGTTGCCTATCACATTTAAGAGCTAGAAGATTAACCTTTTGGCAGCCCTTTCTATTCTGTCATTCTCGAATCTGGCAGCAGGTAATGAGAGGTCCCCCCACAAGAACAGGCCCAGATCTTGGCTTCCCGGTTGCCCTGGCAACAGAGCCTCCAGGCACCATTGAACACCTTTTCCCCCTGACCGGCCTCATTCCACTCTTCTGCCAGTCCTTCCCTCTTCCTGCATTGCTTCCTGTATTTCAGGGCCTAGGGCAGCATGACCTTTGACCTCCTGACCTTGCCCCTGTAGTAGCATTTGTTGTAGTGGCAGAAGCAGGGGGTACCAGATTGTAAAAGGGCTACTCTGCACCTTGTCTGGGCCCCCGGTTTACTTGGGGGCCCTCTCGCCCTCCCTGCCTCCTCCAGTGGCCTGAAGTCTGCTTTTAGCCCTGGGGCTAGCTTGCTCTCTTAAGCCAGAAGTTTTAGAGGCCAGAGATCCCTAATATGCATGAATAACTCTCCCAAGATAGGCAGGAAGTCGCCAAGAAACTGCCTTCTACCCTTAGAGAAAGGCCACCTGATCTCTTTTAGATAAGGGGGCTGGGAGCAGTTTGAGTTGCCTCCAGAAAAGGAAGCCATCAGTGAAGGGGTTACCTTCCTCTCTTCCCTTTCCTTGTGCCCCTGTGACGCCTGTCCCTATAAATGATTGAGAGGTTTGCCCCCACAGGTCTAATTGGCTCGTTTGAAATCCGGTCCCTTGATTTCTCAGTTCACTTCCTTGGTGCTGCTGTAGTGAGACTCATCAGAGACGCCCCTACGCTGCCGGGGAAGGGCAGGAAGCCCCCTCGCCTGCAGCTTTGCACGTGCTCCCCTTGCAGATCCACTGCAAAGGTCGCCGGTTTGGTGGCAGTCCCTCCTGGCACCTGGGAATGCAGATCAGGCCTCAGAATGCTATATGTTACTCATTTTGTTTGTCTCAGCTCCTTTCATCAAGGGCTTATAAAATTGGAGGAGCTTACATAGGGTTTATTGTTGGTGACCTCAAACATAAGTGACTCGTCCACTCCAAACTGGGGCACTTCTCAGGCCCTACAAGGGACTCCAGTGGTGTTGGCACCTTGTTGAGATGAGTAGGGTCAGTGGAAGGCCTCCAAACCAAGTAGAAGTTGAACCCCAGGGAAAGGGAGTGGGGGTGCATGGCGTGTTCATTTGCTAGGGCTGCCATGACATAGTACCACAGCTGGGTGGCTTAAACAATAGAAATGTGTGATCTCACAGTTCTAGGGGCTAGAAGTCTAAGATCAAGGTGTCACCAGGGTTGGTTCCTTCTGAGTGAGGGAAGTTGGCTGTGAGTGAGGACATGTTCCATGTTTCTTTCCTTGCTCTTCATGGTGTCCTGGCCATTCTTGGTTTTCCTTGACTTGGAGGTCATCATCTTCATGTGGCATTCTCCCAGTGTGCTTGTCTCTATGGCCAAAGTAACTTTTTATCAAGACACCAGTTGCATTGGATGGTTCAAATGACCTGATACTAACTAATGACATTTGCAAGGACCCTCTTTCCAAGTAAGGTCACATCATTGGGGCAGACACAGTTCAGTTCATAATGTGGGTTCAAAAACTGGAGTGTGCATATGAAATAGATTTTGAATTCCAACTCAAGACCTGGAGCCCTTAACTTTTGTGTAGCTCTTTATATCATTCATAGTTCCCACTAATTTTTTCCCAAACCATGTTAAGATGTCGTCCCTCCTGGCAGGACATGGACCACAGTGGGTCAAGGCCAAGGCGTGGGAGTCACCTGCTGGCCCTGCTGTACATTTGCAGCTCCCCAACCACCTTCTCTGATCCTCACCCCGCGCCTGGGGAAAACTGGCCGGTGATCCTGGGGTGTGAGGTGCAAACCCCATCTTCACCTATGCTCTACCCTGGAAACCTCCCAGTTAAAACCCAGGACTTGCACTAAAGGCACATTTTTTTTTTAAGTTTCGCTAGTTATTCATTATGTATAACGTGATTAAATTGGGTCAAATTTAGATGAATTTTAAGTAGAAAAGCATTTCTAATAAATAAACGGAAAGAAGAGAAATGAGACCTTATTTTTAGTTATCACATTTAAAGTCTTGATTTGTTTTGGGCTGTTTGCTAGTAAGAAAAAGGGATTATTTCTGTCCAGCCAAGGTCTACAAAGAGAAAGGTTTGGGATCAGAAAACACTTTCATCCAGGATGACAATTCCCGACCAGTCTGTGGTCTTTCTTCCTCCCTTCCTTCTCTGCCCACACTGACTAATGTGCGGCTTTCCCTCCTTCTTCCCTGTGTGTTTTCCGCCCATATCAAGACCTTCAGAATGAGGGCAACGTGGATAATTTCCCAGTTTTCCAGCTGGGCAACTCACCAAGAACAAACCCAGACATCAAGGCCAGACCAAAAAAATCTTCTTGTTTTAGACAGAAGACTCCTACATCTGGGGGAAGTAATGCACCCACTGTCCGCTCAGTGCATTTCCTGTGTCCGGAGCTTCTCTGCCTGCCGGCTCTGGTCTCATAAGTTTCCATACCCTGCTGCCAACTTATAATGACAGAGGCAGCAGGCAGCAGGGTAGGAACGTCATAGCCCACACCGTACGTGGGCGCTGCTTTGCAAACTGAGACAAAGCTTGGGAAGGTCTCATTGCAGGCCTTTCAGCCTTGACAGTGGTTGTGCCCAGACCACCAGGAGCCTGGAATTAAATACCCTCAAATCCAGTTCTCTTCCTTTAATGTTATCAACTTCATCAAGTACTTCCTCTTTGAGTGGTGTCTGCAGAGAAATAAATAAATCAAGCCTGCTCCAAGTCCTGTTCCTGCCTGGATCCTGAGTCCACAGTAAAATCTGAGTTGGATTATCCAGAGCACTGTCGCCCCTCCTGCATTGTTCCCAAAGAACTGGGCAGGAACAGAGAGTGAAATCTCTCCAGGACATTACATCAGTTCCTCTTTTACCCTTGGCATGAAAGTTCTTCCTCCCGTAGTCCTCCCAGACTTCCTAAGGCTTGCTAGGAGTGAACACCCACACACTGAGCCTTGAAGCCTGGGACATCAAAGAAAGCCTGCAGGTAACCAGATTACTGACCAACGCCTATGTCCATTTTGAAATTTATCAGATGGGAAATGGATTCAGGAAATGGGAATTTTTGATACATGGGCTTCATCATCCTTAAGTATTTTGAAACCTTAATAAGCTTTTAAGTAAAGAGAGACATTCTGTAAATGGCCTTTGGAAGAAAATATATGGAAGTTCAAAATGAAACTGTCTTGAATAGTTGCTTACAATGATCATATTCTGTGACAAATGAAAAGTGAACCCTGGACAAAAGATAAATTCTTTTTTTATGGGCAGCAGAATTGAGATGCATGTTAGCTCTGAAAAGAAAACTCACCTTGTCCCCAAAAGGTTGCAGACTGTTTTAGTCAGTACCTTTTAAGCATTTATGTGCATTTGGGGTAAAGTGAAGAAGTAAGTGCTTGTCATTCCAACCTGTATCCAAGGTTGATTAAACACTTAAAAGAAAACTTATAATGGGAAATATCAAACCTACACAGAGGTAGAATCGTATACTGAACCACCTCGTACCCATCCCCAGTTTTGATGATTAAATCGTGACCAATCTTGCTTCTCTGTGCTCCATCTACTCTCTCCTTCACCATCCCAGATTGTTTTAAAGCAAATCCCAGACACATCATTTCTTCTGTAAATATATCAACATGGATCTGAAAAGAAAAGGACTCTTTACAAAATCATCATCACGGAGCCTAATAGTGTTCACATTTTGCCAATTATCTCACAAATGTTTTTATCAGAATACAAACAAGGGTCTGTACATTCCAAATGGTCACTGTATCTCTTAAGTCTCTCTCAATCTATAGGTTCCCATCCATATCCTTTGGGCAAGTGTATGTGTGCGTACACACACTGTTTTTTAAAAAGAAGTTAGACATAATTAGTATAACTTTTCCTCTGTACATGATATCTTTTTTCCCCTGGTTACTTTCAAGGTTTTGTCTGTATCTTTGGCTCTCAGCAATTTGACTATGATGGTCCTACGTGTGGTTTTCATTGTATGTATCCTGCTTGAGCTTCTTGGATCTTTACATTTGTTGTTGTTACTAAATTGTGGACAATCTGGCCATGATTCTCTCTTCCCTGCCCTCCCCATTCTTTCTATATTCTCCTTCTTGGACTCCAATTACATGTGTATTAGACCGTTTGATATTGTTCCACCAGTCATTGAGGATTTGTTTGCATTTAATTTTTACTGATCTGTCTTCAAATTTACTAACCTTTTCTTCTCTCAGCTCTAATCTGCTATTAAGTCCATTCAGTACAATCTTTCACTTCATAATTATACTTATCAGTTATATTTAATGGAATTTTATTTTTTTAACAATTTCTGTTTCTCTTTTGACAATATCTGTCGTCACTCCTTATGAATATCATTTCCTTTGAGGGCTTGAACTTTATTATTTATTAATGTAATAGGGATATAAAGTCCTTTCTTGCTAACTGTGATGTCTCAAGGCCTATTTCTGTTTACTACCTTTCCTTTTGATTATGGGTCACATTTTCCTGTTTCCTCTCATGTCTAAAAAATTTTTATTAGATAAAATGTGATACTATATTGTAGAGACTCTGGATTGTGTTCATTTCCTCTGAAGAGTGTTGATTTTTGTTCTAGCAGGCAGTTAAATTCCTAGCCAGTCACGTTGAGACTTGGCCTTACATTTCATTAGGTCAAAGCTGTTTCAATTTTGTCGTTTTCCCTTGGCCAGATTCCTCTGTCCTGGAGCATAGTTCTTATTCCCAAGGTGTGGCCATTCTAGGGTAATGGACAGCCTGAGGTGTTTACGGAGCCTGCTAACTTGGTGAGACTCAAAACTCTGAACTCTGTCTCTACTGGAGCAGTAGCTAAGAGTCCTGCTGATATCTTTTGACCATCCAGCGGTTGCTTTTCATTGAACTTAGAGTCTCCCCTGCACTTGTGCTGTTCAGGAGTCAGACAAGAATTTGAGGGAACTTTTACGTGCCAATTTAGTCACTACCTCCCTCTGAGGCTTCCGCCTTTATGGGATTTGCTCCTTCAATTTTCTGCCATTCTGGCAGCTACATACTCTTATCTTCTAACATCTCAAGCAATTCTCCTTTTATCATCTATCTGTCCCATGCTGCATGGACTGGAGAGCTCCCCTGGGGGGTGGGGGGGAGAAGCTGTATAAATATGCATCTCACCCTGGGCAGGTATTTTCTTCCAAAGTGAAATCCCCTTCGGTTTTTGTCTGGTTTTGGCCACTCTCCAGTACCTTTGAATAGTTTTTAAAATACATTTGTTCTACCCAGATTCTATCATTTCTACCTGTAGGAAGGCTGATACAAGCTACTCTGCCACTATTGAAACTGGAACCCCCCCTCCCCTATTTTAGATAAGTGGTTTTGGATCATAAATACTTCATCTTGCTTTTCTTATCTAACTATAGAGCCTGGATACCAGTCCTTAGCAAAATATTGAGATTCTCCTCATTGCTTTTTGCAGTTGCAAAAAGCATTGTTTAGTTGTATATTGTGATTAATGAAACCAGTCTCCTATTGATAGCTCTTCTAATGATAAGCACTTTTTAATTTATAGCAGCAGGTTATATGGTAGTCACAAAATAAGCCTGTTGCCTTTAAGGAGATGATATTTTAATATCATAAACAGTATTTCCTTTGTTCAATGTCTCATATAATAGGTAAGATCTAGTAGGACTTGTAAAAAGAAAAAAGTCCCCATTTTCCTCTTAACCTTGTTTAAAACTTGAAGAAACCAGCACCTCTGGCGTTCTGTTTATTGGTCTTGTCAGATTCCCAGACCCTTGTATATATTCTTCTTGTAGGTATTGTCTTAATGGACAAAGGTGATACCTTTTACATGCTTTACTTAGAACTACAGTCTTTAACCAGAACAGGGACCAGCAAATATGCACATATTTTTGGCGAGACAGCCCTGGAAACAGATGTGGCCAGAGAGACCTCATCGAGATGGATGTGGGGCCCTATAGAAATCCCTATTTTCATGCGCAGATTTCTGTTTTTTCTGAGCCATAACAGGGACTTCTAGAGCCACGTGTGTGCTAGTTTGTCCCTCACCTCAGCCCCAAGAGCTACTTCTCTTGCTGAGCTGTGTACACATCTGATGTCCTGGCACAGATGTCACCAGCTTGAAAGTTCAAGTGAGATGAGTAGAGGTGTTGTTAGGGGTGTCCATCCATCCTGCTCCTTACTGACCTCTGCCTGTCTCAGCATTTATAGGGTCTGTGCACTCAGGAACAAAGTACTCCTAAAAGTTCCTCGAGGTTCAGCAAGATTGTCATTCTATCAATTAGTGCCACTTTCATGCTTAGAACAAGTTTTGATATGATGTTGTACCTCAGTTTCTATGTTGCAAAGTGACAGATACACAGGTTCTAGAATCTGACCAGAGTCTGGTTCTAATCTCCTAATTGGCTTGTGACCTTTGGTAACTTGCTAAAGTTCTTAATGCCTCAGTTTTAACATCTGTAAAATAGGGGTGATAGTGGTAGCTCCTCCTTAGGAGTGCTACAAGTTTTAAGCAATAAAATCAGTTAATCATTATTACTACTACTATTAGCATTATCTTTAATACCAAACACTCCTGAAGGCAGGGAATCTGAAAATTTTGTTACGAAAATGTAAGTCAATAGAAGTATCTAGAGAGAAACCCCTAAAGACCCATCTGTGCCCAAAAGCCACGTGGAAGAGTTAAGTGAGAAAAAGAACAGAAGTTTGGTTTCATTGTGTTTATAAGCCGTTGATAGGTGATTAATGGAATGCTCACAGATAATCTTAGCGAATCTAGCAGTAGGAAAATAAGTATGTGCACTTTATTTTTTTTTTTAAGCCATGAAAAAGACGCTCGCACCCTGGGGGTTTCGAAAGTCGGTTTGCACGCATACAGCTCTGCTGCCTGCTGCCTGTACAGCAGCAGCGAGGTCCCTGTCCTGCTGTCACGGGGTCTGTGATTGTCTTTCCCTCTGCTCCACAGATAGCTGCGTCCAGAGGCCCCCCAGGCCGTCCGTGGAGAACGTGCACCACAACCCTCCCACCATTGAACTGTTGCACCGCTCGCGGTCGCCCATCACCACGAACCACCGGCCTTCTCCCGACCCCGAGCAGCGGCCCCTCCGGTCCCCCCTGGACAACATGATCCGCCGCCTCTCCCCGGCCGAGAGGGCCCAGGGGCCGAGGCTGCACCAGGAGAACAACCACCAGGAGCCCTACCCCCTGTCCGTGTCTCCCATGGAGAACAATCACTGCCCGCCGTCCTCCGAGTCCCACCCGAAGCCCTCCAGCCCCCGGCAGGAGAACACGCGCGTGATCCAGCTGATGCCCAGCCCCATCATGCACCCCCTGATCCTGAACCCCCGGCACTCCATGGATTTCAAACAGTCCAGGCTCTCCGAGGACGGGCTGCACAGGGAAGGGAAGCCCATCAACCTCTCCCATCGGGAAGACATGGCTTACGTGAACCACATCATGGTCTCCGTCTCCCCGCCCGAGGAGCACGCCATGCCCATCGGGAGGATAGCAGGTGAGTGAGCGCCTGTCCCCCGCGCCAGCGTCAGGTGGCCTTACTGGCCCTGCTCTCCCCTCGTAGCTTTGCAGCTGGCCCCGCACCATCCCAATTAGGCGCCCTCCCGGGCTGTAGCGGAGGCTTCTGCCTGGATGAGGAGGAATCCCTAATGGCTTGGTTAATGAGCCGCTGGGATGGAGTAGTTAATGAGCCTCAGAAATGTTAAGAAACAAATGCCCTACGTCCAGCTCACAAGGAGAGTCACATCAGAATCAAGGCTAAGCGAAAACATTTAAAATAAAAGGTTTATGAGCATGCTAATGGCCCTGTCCTGAAGTTTCCAGCAGCTAATTAATGACCAGACACAGCAGAAAGCAGCTTTGTGTCAGATTCAGGCCTGGAATTCCATCCTGGGGGCGGAAGCTCACTGCAGCCTTCACCTTGGGAGGGGGAAGGAGAGGAAAGCAGGACTGTGGTAGTGGAGGCAGGTGTTGCCGGGTCATTTGGACAGGGGGAAAACCACTCCCGAATTCTTCTCTTTTTGCGATGACAAGCCCAAATTTGCTTACCTGTGGCAAGAAATGAGTGAAAAAAATCCATGTATTGTCTGTTTGCTCGTCTGCCTGTAATTTACATGAAGTCATTCTTTAGAAGCTTGACCCTCTAACCATTGGACAAGGTTAGCTCTTTCCCTAGAACATCTCTCCGTTCACGTGAATTTGTTGAGCACCTACTATGTGCAGATAAATGCATTAGGAGTAGGGATACAGGGCTAACGTAGCATAGAATATCTTTTTCCTCAAGGAATTTAGATTTAGTGGGAGAGATAAATGTGAAACCACTAAGATGTGAGGCACAATGAAATAAGCCTTACATCCCATTTATTGAATGCACAGGCATTCATTGAGCACGTATTATGTGCCAGAATAATAAAGTGCTCAGAAAGCAAAGCAGAAGGAAGGTACATTTTGACTGGAGGAACCAAGGAAGGCTTTGCAGAGGTGAGCCCGATACTTGAGTGATTGTGCTTTCAGTAACGGGAGGGAGGCCTGGGGTAGGAGAGGACAGATCTCTTCAGGGGAAGGTAAATGCCCTTTCCTCCCTGAGCTGGTGGCCCAGGATACAGAGCTGCAGCTGACCACCAGGGTAGAGCCATGCTCGTAGCAACAGAACAGCAGGTACCGTGTTTCCCTGAAAATAAGACAGGGTCTTATATTTATTTTTCCTCAAGAAGACACCCTAGGGCTCATTTTCAGGGGATGTGTTTTTTTTTTTTAAGTACGGTACAGCAATCTACATTTATTCAAATATAGTTAAGTCGTCTTCTTCTGGAACATCATCATAACTCTCCAAACCCCAAATTCCATCCTGAATTTCTTGCAACTCTATTTCCTTTAGAACCATCAGCCCCAATCTCTCATGTCGAGCGATAGAGCTCTCATGGGGCGGATGAGAAGGGCTGCTCGTCTTCTTTACCGCTGTGGGATGAAATGCATGGGTTGTGCAGATGCGCTGCGCAGCCACGCCCAGCACTAGGTCTTATTTTGGGGGTGGGGCTTCTATTGCGCAAATGCTTAGAAATCCTGCTACGGCTTATTTTATGGGTAGGTCTTATTTTCAGGGAAACACGGTACTCCCACAGCTTACTTTACCTCTGCCTTGATGCACTATCTTTTTTTAAATTTTAATCATTTGTTTCTAGATTTTTCTCTGGTCCCAAGTGCACCTCCATTGTTGCCTCCATTTTATTGTTATAATTTACATCAGGATATAAAGAAAATAACATGGCACATAAATGAGTTGTGTGTTTAAAAAAACTACAAAAAATGAAATGATAGATGTTTGGGATTCAATTAAAAATGAATCCCGCAGGGTTGGGGGTGTGGGGCATGGGCGGCGTGCGCATAAAATGAAGTTAGTCGTGAACTAGCCGATGGGTCTGTGGCTGGGTGGTGGAGGCATGGGGGTTCATGTTATTGTTCTCTCTACTTTTACATACACATGAGATTATTTTAATAATAAAAGGAAAAGAAGAAACTGGGAACAAAGAACAGGGGATAAAGAAGCAAAGAGCTTAGGCAAAGCATGAATTTCCCCCGATAATTAGAGAAAGAGGATGGGTGGGTGTGCTGTGATGAGTGCTGTAGATGACCCGTCTAGTGCTTTCCAGGCAAGACCCTTATCTCTATGTACCCTTCTTGTCTTGTGCCTTGCACAGTGTGAACAGCAGTACTTGATACTTTGCACATACTTTTTGCTTGTTTAGAAGTCTCAGGGCAGCCCTTGAAGGTAGGTTATTACTGCTATGTTCATTTTATGTGGGAGGGTCATCTGTACAGGGGAAAGCACAGAGGCAGCTGGGCCCCAGGGGGGCCAAGGCCTGTGCCTAAGGTCAGAGAAGGGCTGGGTGTCCAGGTCCTGTAGGATGGTCCCTATGTCCCCATGGCTGCTGTCCTAGTGCTGCCCATGTGGGCCTGGCTTTCTCATGGTCTGTCCTGTCTACCTCCTCTCTGACGCTGTCTTCACCACAGACTTCTTGGGAATCTAAAATAAGCCCATAAAGCAATAAATATAAATTGTTTTTACTGAAAGAGTTACTTTTTCCTTCTTTAGTAGACTTGTAAATTTCAGAATATTAGTCTCTTAAAATTAACTACTTTTCCTTTAATCTTATTCCTGAACATCAGCATTATTTGATGATAGATGCAGGTTCTTGGTGGGGACAGTATTCCATTGAGCCCTGGTGTCCACAGATGCCCTCTCTTGAGAGCATTCAGAACAGGGGACTCTCTGCTTTTCTTGACAGCTCTAAGAAACCAGAATATTTTTGTGAAATAACCCCAGAGCCCAGATCTTTGGAGAAATGCATTCACTCACTCAGTATGACAGGCCCCTAAAACTAATTATTAATGTTCATTAGAATGACATATCCAAAAGTTTTTAAATCTATGTGTTAACTAATTTAACCAAATCCAAGGTTAACTCATTTAACTGAAAGGTGTTGTTTTTCTTGGGTGAAATGAGAAGGCGAGACTGGACAGTCTCTAAAGTTTCTCCCAGCTCCGTACATCTGCCATCTGACACTTGTCTTGATTCTTAACCCTCCGAAGAGAACTCACCAAAGTTCTAGACTCCTTTATTTCTTTTGGGATAACCCTGCCTCTGCCCTACCCTTCCGGTATCTTTCTGGACTACTCAGATCCTTGTAAAATTGGTTCTGTTTATTGGAGATCAGAGTCATCAGGTGATTCCTATGTATGATGTCAAGTTCTGTCATTACGGAACAGTCATAAAAAGCCTTTAAGTCTCCATGAAGCAGCTGTCAGGTGAGAAAACTTAGCTCCTTAAAGCTTTTTAAATGAGCACAGCACAGAAAGAAATGAAGGTACTGCTGAATGCCACATGATGGGCATAGCTGGAGGGTGTCGAGGGAAACACTACTCATGAATATGGGTCACAAAACAAAACCTAATTTTTACCATTCTGGTGTGGTTTGCTCAGGGACACTAGGAGGTATGCACTTGGACACCTCCTGTGTTAAGGCACTGTACTGTTTAAGGTGAGGGCAAGTTCAAAGAAGCATGAGACACAATCTTTATCATGAAAGTGTTGAGCATAGTCAGCTCTCAAAGTGAGGCACATGATGTGTGTCTCAGAAGGGTTCCTATTAAGCACCGCAGGAGGTCAGAGGAGGGATGTGAGGGAAAGTCGAGTGAAGGGCTAGCTTTCTAGCTGGGCTTAGATGATTTCTCAGAATATGTACAAATGGAAATGAGAGAAAAAGAGGTCATTTCAGATAGAGAAAAATTCTAGGAGCAAAGTAAGATAAGACCTAGAATATCTTTTTTTTTTTTTTCTATTCCAGGTAGAAAATATAAATCTAAGAGTCCGGGTCTATCCAGAACAATTTAAAAACCTATCATTTTCATGAATGCTTTTTTTTTCATTTTTTAATATCTATGAAACTGTATCATACAAGTAAGAGATTATATGAAAAATTATAACAGTTTATTTAGGTATTTACCATATGGAAAAACTAAGATAATCAATGAAGGAAATTCAGTAGGTGGTTGACATTTTAAAGATAAACCACAAATGAGATCTATTTCAACATGTAGCTTATTTTTAAAAGTGTCACTTTTCAAAGCATAAGAAGGACTATTATTAAGAGTTTAACAGGTTGGAATGGTTAGCATTTATAGGACAGAGTTTATATAACACAGGACAGTGAGACAAGTTTTGTAGGTTCTGTTTTTTATTGACTAGCCAACAGTGTATAGAGCAATGAGCAAGTTGCTTCTTTCTGTGCTGGTTTTCTATTATCTTCAGGAAAGGATTACTCGGGAGCAAGGGGGATAGTGGAAAACATCTGTGCAAAAACTTTTCTCTCTACCTAAAAAAGTTTACTAGCCTGTGTTTCATAGCCAAAGAGTATATTGGCCTCAAGCACCTGTAGGTTGATGAGCTGTGACTCCAATGATGCTATGAGTTGTGTTTCCAATATGTACTGAGAATCCTTTTTAGGACTTAATGATTTCAAAACCAGAAGGGTCTTGTACAGAGGAAGGAATGGAGACTCAGGTACATCAAAGTCCAGCCTAGGGCTTCTGTTCAGGATTCTTGCTCCTAGCCTGGGACCCTAGAGCAGAGGTTGGAAAGTATGGCCCATGCGCCAAACCCATCCACCACCTGTTTTTGTAAATCAAGTTTTAAATGGAAAACAGCCACACCCATTTATTTAGTATTGTCTATATGTGCTTTTGCGCTGCAAAGGCAGAGTTGAGTAGTTATAGAGATTGTGTAGCCACCAGAGCCTAATATACTGAGTGGTTGGCCCTTTGCAGAAAAAGTCTGATGCCTTCTGCTGTGCGGCATTGTTTACTTGTATGGTCAGTGTGCCTGGAATCACAGGCCTGATGTGGGATGCGGATGTAGAAAACACTGTCCCTACTCTCAAGGAATTACTTGACTTTAGATGACAAGGCACTTCTAAGACATGTGAAAGGAACAATAACAGGTAATGTAAGAGAGTAGACAGGTTCTGGACTGCAGGCTACATTTGCAGATGAATCCAGAATAGTTGCAATACCATCGTTAACATAAATACCACTAAGTGAAAGTAATGGTTTCTTTGCACATCTGAATTATATAGTTACTCCTGCATTTTATTCAAAGATTATCACCAATCCACTATCTGCCCAGCATTGTTCTAGGTGATAGAGGTACGGAATGCCAAATTTTGTCTTTGCTGACATGGGGCAATATTCCCCTGTATTGCTGTATGCCATCAGACAAAATAAGCTTCTACTTTGGTTTTCATTAAAGACAGTTAAATCTTAAAAGAGAATTTTTTTTTTTTTTTGAGACAGTCTCGCTTTGTTGCACAGGCTAGAGTGAGTGCCGTGGCGTCAGCCTAGCTCACAGCAACCTCAAACTCCTGGGCTCAAGCAATCCTCCTGCCTCAGCCTCCCGAGTAGCTGGGAATACAGGCATGCGCCACCATGCCCGGCTAATTTTTTTCCATATATATTGGTTGGCCAATTAATTTCTTTCTATTTATAGTAGAGACAGGGTCTCGCTCTTGCTCAGGCTGGTTTTGAACTCCTGACCTCAAGCAATCCGCCTGCCTCAGCCTCCCAGAGTGCTAGGATTACAAGCGTGAGCCACTGTGCCCAGCCTTAAAAGAGGATTTTTAAGTCATTTTGTTTTCTTTCTCAATAAAAACCTGAGCTACCAGATTTCCTGGTCTGCTTGTCCCTTCCTTGGCCTTAATCCAAAACTCTGCTGAAGATGATTTGTTGGCCAACTGAGAGTCGTCTTATGATCCATTCATAGCCCCTGATTTGCTACACAAAACTGAGGACTTCAGAAGTTTGTACAGATTTGTTTGTTCAAAGTCCATGACCCACCCAGATAGATAGTATTGCCTTGTTTGTGTTTATCTCGTAACTTTTGCAGAAGCCTCCAATCTCTTTGCAAACATGAACTTCATGGTTTGTGAGGATGTCACCAGTTGGTGGGGTCACCGACCCCACAGCAGGTGAGATATGGGATTCCTCCCCAGCTCGAAGCTTCTTCACCTCCAACCCTCAACCCTTATACCATACTTGGCAACAATCTTTTGAACCCTTAAAGACAGCCTTTTGGGGCTTTAAAAACTATTTATTATCTATCAAGCTTATATCCTTTACAGAAACAAAAAGATTCTAATCAGGGAGACATCGAGTCTCCCGTATTACTTTTGTCACCTGACTAAATGGTATAATTTCTTGATTTGGTTTTATTGACAGGATGAGTTTTATACACACACACACACACACACACACACTCACTCACTCAATTCTGGAAGCCTCTAACCATAAGTGAGATGAAGAAAAGCAGCGTGAAACCAGGGAAGGCAGCTTGAGGCTTGTCTCGGGGGCTTCAAGACCAGGGGAAGTCACCCTGCATTCTGACCTCTTGCTTCCATCTCTACTTCCTCCCTGGCCGTATTTAGTGCTGGTGTGAATTAGTTTCAAATGAAGCGCATGGACATTTTCTCTTTTTTTTAATTTTTTGTAAATGAGCCTCAGGAGCAGGCTCGAAGGCTAAAAGACACCATAAAAGAACAGTCTAAAGGGACAGGTGTGAAAGTGACGGGGGCAAAGCATGGGGCTGTGCACACGCATGAGCACCTTTGCACGCATGCATGTGTGTAAATATCTGTGTTTGCAGGAGAGAAAAGACGGGCTGTGGGATGGCTCCATAAGCCACACGGATCTGAGTTCACAGTGCCAGCTGAAAGAGCCACTTCCTCCCTTGCTGTCTCAGGGCAGTAACTCCTGCAGAGCCTTGTAGCCCAGAACCCTCTAGAGCTCCCAAGGCGTCCCCAGGGAAGCAGTGCCGGCCTGTGGAGTAAGCAGGATTGGAATCCAGTTCTTGTCTCCCAAGCAGAGGCTCTCTTCATGTCCTGTGGCCTCCCTTCCTTATCCATATTAATGAGAGTAATAATACCCATTTCTGGGCACTTTTGACTGTGAATGAGACATGGGAACATATAGCACAAGTAGGTTAATTACTAAATGTTAGCGTCCCTCCTCTGCTTCACTTCAGCGCTGCCACCCTGGAGATCCGAGAGGGACTGAGGGGAGAGGCGTGGGGACAGCCAGCACAGCTGCCCCGAGGGGCCGGCACAGAGCACGCACGGGGACGGCTCGCGTGTGGCCCAGTCATTTCAACCCAAGCAAGCCCCTTCAAGCCACCTTGGTTTCCTTATCTCCTCGCAGATCTGCTTTTGTGTCCTCTGAGGCTCTGCCTGCCCTCCATATTTGGAGGGGAGGAACGAGACAGTGACAGGGGCCCGATGGACTTTGGGGAGCAGAGGATCCGTCACCCCAACAGGAATATTTCGAGTGGCTCGGTGGCCGCATGTTATTTTCAGTGTGAACGCCTGAGAAATCAAAGAGCCCCTAAAAGAGAAGTCAGTTTCAGGACAATGTTTCTGAAAGATAAAACAGCAACAGCACAGGGGCTGGGTGGAAAATAATAGAAGGGACTCGAGACTGGAAAGTCCAGTTTAAGGGTACACTTGGCTGGAATACCGTGTCCCTGCTCTGCAGTCTCTGGGTGTGGGGACCGGCTGCACCCACACCTACGCAAAGCAGCGGCTGGGTGGCATCAGGTTCCAGCAGCCGCCGAATCTCAGCTGCACGTTTATGCAAGCAGAGGTGAAAAGGTCCGGCCTCTTTGCAGCTGTGGTTCCTCTGCCCCATGAAGCCAGGAAGCATAGGTTTGTGTTCTTTGCCTCCGTTTCTCCCTCCCCGCCCCGGCATGCCACCAGGCACATATGGCTTCTGTTTTCCTAAGCCACCGCAAAGCACAAGCAGTTGCCCATTGTGAGCACACCTCTGCGTATCAACACAGAGGTGGCTGCACTGGATTCATCAACTCTCTGCTTCTAGATAAATGAAGGAAGAAAAGAGACCAAGCAGCAATGGCCCCCTGAATGCTGTAAACGTGATTCTATATGGAGGTTTCTCAACTTCAGCACTCTGGGTATTTCGGCCTAATAATTCTTTGTTGTAAGGCGTGATTCTGTGCACTATAAGGTGTTTAGCAGCATCTGCGTCTGCCCACTAGCTATCAGTAGCGCCTTCCACTCTAGAAATGTCTCCAGACATTGCCACATGCCCCCAGGTGGCAAAATCATCCCCACTTTAAAACCACTGCTATAAAGCATAGTAGCAACTTCTTATTTTGTATGTTCCTTTACCTGTTTTATTACTGAACTTGAAATAAATTTATTCATTTTTAGGTAATAAATTGTAAACAAGTTAACAGGGACACTCAGCCTCTCCCTGTTGGTAATAATACCCTTGGAACACTGGTTTACAGACCTTCATTTAAAATTCTATTGGGGAAGCTAAAACAACATAAAATGACTTTCTTAGAAGCTTTCCTGAAATTTAAATTACCCACCATGATTAAACATTCCCTTTGTCAATAAGTTGACTTGCCTACTCAAGTTTTTTTAAACATCAGTTGTGTCTGGCATGGTTTTTTTTCCTTTAGAAACCATGTTGGTTATGTGTGAATTGCCCATCTTTTTACAATCTCTGCTCAATGAGTTTATACAATGAGTCTCTGGTAGGAGACGGACGTGGGAGTGAAAATATTTCTCCTTAACCACAGGAAGAGATTTTTTTTTTTTACAATGCCTTTTAGCTGCAGATGCCCAGGGCACCTCACCCAGCTAGAGAGAGAGTGAGTTCACTTTCTGCGATTGGACAATGGCATTGTACTCACGCTAAACCCTTTCATAAACTCCTCACGGAAGAGGCAATCCAAATAATGGACTTGAATACCTTGTGATACAAAAGTAATTTTTACACATGCATGTTCGTTTTGGAGTGGGATAAATTTTGTTTATAGAGTTTGGTGAGTTTTGTTGTGTAGTATTAAGCATTTCCATTGATGATCAAAGAACATTGTACCTGTGCAGACATAGATTTAGGCAAAATTGAAAAATTCCAGGTGGGCTGTGATAACAGCCTCCAAAGGATCTATGGAACTAAAGAGGGTCTGCCTTTTATTTAATAGAAATCCTAAAAACAAAACTCTCTCACATTGCTGGAACTTCAATTGTTAAAAAAAAAACCTATTGTATGGTTAGGCAGTTATTTTTATCATTTGGACATAATTTTTAACCAAAGAAACAAAACAATCAATAACATTATAAAAGCCACTCTTACTCTGAGCTTGAAACAACTGCTTTATGCCACAAAATTCCTGTTGCTACCTCCGTTAGTGACTGAGTAATTCAATATGTCTTGAATGTCAACATATTTTTATTACTGAGCTAAAGTTGGCTTTGCTGAATTAAATGTCATTTAAAATGATCATTTGGCAGCTTGTTTGGGGTTATTTTCACATTTATGAAAGGGGAAAACTTGCAAGATACAAATGTCCTTGAAGTCCATAGGTAAACATCTGTTCTCTGGTGAGCCCTGCCCCTTCATTTGCCATCCAAAGAGTAGAGAATGTTCTAGACCCCAGTTTGATGCCTCTGACAACCCTACATGGTACCCCAGTGCTGGTTCATCCCTTGCACACAGAAATGATCTGCTCGTGTTTCATTGTTTGATGAGACATAGAATGTACATAATAAAAGAAATGATGGAAACAATGCAGTAAAAACCCCATGGGGGAACCACCCACTTTAAGTTTCAACTCCATCGTGGGCCGCTGAACAGAGTGCCTTCTGCCTAGAACTGCCAGATCACTCACCTTAATGTGGGCAAAATGTCTTTACACCAAACTGCAAAAGACAACCAGGTAGTTTCTTTATTGCTGGATTTCCTTAAGATGAACGCACTAGAGGCTCACATTCCCTATCCGGGGGAACCCAACGGTGCGGCAGCCTACTTGCAGTGAAGATGACTGAAACCCTGTAGGGAGACGAGGGAGGGGTCATACACAAACCACCTTTGTTCCTCCTAATTTACTGGCATTTTACATGACAGTATTTGGTTTTGTCAGATGTTTTCCAATTGGAAGGGACTGTGGAAAATTTAGGTTTATCTGCCATCTGATAGTAAGACAAAAACTGTAACATTAAACCACAGCTCGGTTCTTGTCTTGGTCTGTTTTGGCTGCTATAACAAACCACTCCAGACTGGGGTGGACATTTCTCAGTTCTGGAGGCTGGAAAGTCCATGATCAAGGCACTGGCAGATTTGGCATCTGCTCAGGGCCCAATTCCTGGCTCTTAGCACCTTCTTGCCGCATCCTCACATGGTGGCAGGACAAGGGGTCACTCTGAGGTCTCTTTTGTAAGGGCACTAATCCTTCCTGTGAGGATAGAGCCCTTATGACCTAATCACCTTCCAGAGGCCCCACCTCCTAAAGCTGTCACCTTGAAGGTTAGGATTTCAGCTTGTGATTTGGGGAGGACACGAACTCTCAGACCCTAGCAGTTCTGTTTCCGTTTGTAGTGAAAGTGATGCGAGGCAGGGGGTGACTGTGAGGGGTAAAGACACTTTGCCAGCTCTACTACTTTGCCTAGAAACCAGAGCCATCCTCTTCCAAGGGCCTTAAGAATGAGCTAGATTAGTCTGTCTGCAACAGTATGACGCTGACTTCTTGGATCTCCCCATTATTTCCTGCCCCCCCAGCCCACCCTCTGGCAATAAAGGATGTGGCCTTGGGAAGTGGGTGTCATGGAAGTGGCTGGCCAGCGTCTGTTGTTAGGATGGGGTTCAAACTCCAGCATGATGGTGTCACTATTTCAGGAAGGACACCACCTGTCCTTTAATAAAACACAGCAAATTACACATCACGTTAACTTTTGGACACACATAACACAGAAGAAAAAGATATAGTAAAGGGATCCTAAGATACAGGGTCACTGTAAGTTTAATGGTATTTCCTTGAAAGAGTAAGCTTCTGGGAAATGCCACCTTTTATGCCAGTGCATTCTGCTGCTCCAAGAGAAAGCTGGAACTCCCTAAGCAGAGCTGACCTTTGCCCTGGAAAGTCCTAAGATTGTACACATATATGCCCGTTAACTGGGTATTTCCTGAGAATAGATAGCGCATACGGCATAGCACAGACTCCAGGGTCACGCAGAGCCTGGAATCCTCCGTGTGCCACTCACAGGCTGTGCCCGTTGTTGAGTAAGTCACCAAACACTCTCAGCCCCAGCTTCCTGGTCCATAACATAGGAATAGCAACAGCACCTGCCGCGTAGCAAGGTGGCATGAGGGTCGGATGTAACCTCGCTGTAGAAGGCACAGCACGGCGCCTGCAAATAGCACCCTCTAAATATGGCTGTTATTTTTACTACTCTCTCTTCACTCACGTTATCACTGATACAATAATCCTGTAAAGTAGGTGTTGTTATTCTGTTTCCTAAGCGAGGAAGCAGGAGCTCAGGAAGGTTCCGAAATTGCCCAAGGTGGCCTGACTGTATTTCCCTTGTAAGCATGCCCCAGGGAAGGGCACCTTTCTTTCTCTGGGACGGGGACGTGTGGGCACTAAGCTATCCCAAGTCTCACCTGGACGTTGCCCTTCAGGTGTGCCAGGCCTAGGCCTCGCCCGATGTAGCAAAGAAACAACATTGTAGCGCAGGAGCCCAGAGTTCATGTCCCAGAGACCTCAGGCAAGTCGTTTTACCCGTCCTGAGGATCAGAAATAGTACACGTAAGGTGCCGAGCATTGACATTCAGTAACTGACCTGTCGCCAGCATTCTGACTAGTGCCTTTAGAAAGTAGGCTCTTCCAGAATCCTGCAGTGACACCTGGAAGGTGGCGCCCCCTATTCTCACCTGAGGCCACTGCAGCATCGGCTGAACCGAGAAGACTCACTGCATCCCCCCACCACCACCACCTGTAAAGGGCGGACCGCGTACCTTCCGGCTCAGACCCCAGAAGCAGCAGACCAGGGAGGAGCGGTCACGGCTTGTTAATTACCCGGCCACTGCCCAGAGCCCAGGCCTCGCGCCTGCCTGGGCCGTGCTCGCTCACTTAATAAACCTCGTCGCCTGACCCCGTGATCGAGCATCGGTTCTGCAAGTGGAGAACACGATTTTTTGCACTGGGTTCCTTTCTACCATGATTCCGTTCTAATAAAATGATTTTAAAGGCCTCCAAAGTATGATATAATGAAAAGATCTGTATTTCTTTTTAAAACCATCCTCACCACAGTTCCCACAGTCAGCGTCACCAAGCCACATAGCTTTTCTTTTCCCACAGTATTTCACTCATCGCCCGTCTTTTTTACCATGTTTTAGCCTACTCTAGTCGTCTCATTGTTATCTGTTAGGTGTCTCCCACTAACTCCCAAATAATCTTTTAGCCCTACCATTTTGGGTTTGTTTGTTTTTTTACCACACTGCTCCATTTGGAACATCAGCGCCCTCTTTACCTTTCCAGCCTGTTTTCAGCCCACTTGCAGAGCCGTTTTGTTCCA
This sequence comes from Mirza zaza, assembly GCA_008750895.1. NCBI lineage: Eukaryota > Metazoa > Chordata > Mammalia > Primates > Cheirogaleidae > Mirza > Mirza zaza. The sequence goes on from VSMD01129345.1 coordinate 94,380, forward strand.
GGTACAACTTGCTCCCTGTCTTTCACGTGGCCTCCGCTCAAGTTCAGATTTTGGTCATGACCGTGGACTTCCGGGTCACTGAGTCCTCACTGGGGAAAGGAGGCCATTGCCCTGGCTCAGGCCACCACGGGGCAAAGGTCACATTTCTCCAGCACTCCCTCACTCCCTCTCTGTGGACCTCAGTTTCCCCCTCTGTAAAATGAGGAGGTCAGACAGTCCACACGAGGCAAACGCGGCCACTAGATTCCTGCCTGGTTCTTGTTGTTGGGGCCTCGACAAGAAGCATTTTCAACCATGTTTTCTTGCCCTTTTCCTCCATAGACTGTAGACTGCTTTGGGATTACGTCTATCAGTTGCTCTCTGACAGCCGGTACGAAAACTTCATCCGATGGGAGGACAAAGAATCCAAAATATTCCGGATAGTGGATCCCAATGGACTGGCTCGACTGTGGGGAAACCATAAGGTAAAAGGGCCCAGATACTTGCTCTATGAACAAGTGCCAAATAAAGTCCTTATCCCTGGATTGGACGATAATTGTCTCTCTTCTCCTTCCCAAGTCTGCCCATAATTATTTAGTTTCTTCCTCACTGGGCAAACAATTAGTTGCAAAGGAAAGGAAATAAAGACATCTCTTTCCATTTGTTCCTCATGCCCAGTGCCCATTAACTCAGTGTACCCCAGTTAGATAGGGCTGCGTTGTGAGAACCCCCCTCTCCACCCCCCTTGACCTAGCCCTGCCACCCGCTGTCATCGGGGCCATCATTGGGAATGGGTAGAAGGGAAGTACTGCAAGACTCTGTGACTCACAAGGGCCTTTTGGGAAGTGGCACTGCTTTTCTGCTCAGTTAGAAACTGAGTTCACAAAAGCCTGTTTCTACACAATAAATACCTATATCCTGACTGTAAGGTATCCCCTTTATAAGCAAACAGTGCAAGAAATGTGATTGCCCCACAGTTTTCCAAAGGGGGAGGAGGGAATAGAATTTAAATCACGAAGTCTGTTCTGGTAAGGAAGACCGCTCAGGTGAGCAGATGTAAAACAGTGGCTGACCCTGATCCAGGCCAGCCAACAGGTGGATCTGGGGCAAAGCCTGAAGACACCGCGTGGCACAAGCCCAGATCCGCTGAGCGAGGTGGCAGGGAGGCCCGGCCAAGCTCGGCCCAGGCCTGAGCCTTCTAAGAAGGCAACACATAATTCCCATTGTGGCCAAATATGGCCAGACCCCACCGACAGACACTGCAACATGTGAGTCACTGAGAAAAATCCCTCTGCTACTCCCTCATTGTGCCATATCCTCAGGGCTCCAAACCGCTGTATTCTTGCTTCCACAATAGGAATTTAAACAAACAAAAAAAATTTCTTCCTTAAAATGACAGACCAGAAACACAAATTAGAGAAAGGTCATTGCAACAAAAAAAGAGAAATTCTGTGTGGGTCAGAAGGTGAAGGATGACCCGAAGATAGGGGGAGCCTGCAGGAAATTCCTCGGGCATAGCAGAGAGCTGCCTTGGGAAAAGGAAATGAGAGGTTGCTGTGGGATATGCTTTATTAGCTGGGGCTCCAGCACTCCTGACAAAGGGTGATTCACCTTAGGAGTAAATAAACCTTGGCAACAGTGAAGGTAAAAGCTAGGGGGTGGGGACTAATGTGCTTGGAAGGCAGCAGATTAGCAGGTAGCATTCCCAAACTGGCAGTGCCCCAGGGAGCAGCCAAAGAGCTTTTATTTTAATAGCTCCCCCTGTGCCTTTTCTAAGGTTCATTTCATTGTGTCTTTGTGCTTTTTTTCTCTCTTCCTCCTTTGAACAAACAGAACAGAACAAACATGACCTATGAGAAAATGTCCAGAGCCCTGCGCCACTACTACAAACTAAACATTATCAGGAAGGAGCCAGGACAAAGGCTTTTGTTCAGGTAGCACTTCCTTTTTCTCCTTTCCTTCTTTTGGGAGAATATTGTTTTCTTTAAATAAGGGGGAGGAGGGAGATATTATGATCTCTACCTGCCTATTTAATACTCTAAGCCATCATTGCTACAAATTGGAAACCAGGTGCTGGTTTGTTAGGATTTCAGAAAAAATTTAAAAAAAAATTTTTTTTTTAACTTATGTCTGTCTCGTCATAAAGCCAATGCTAAACAAACACAATCTGACTCACCTTTAAAATAATGCAGTGACCAAATAGTATTATCTGGCATTAAAATCCAGTGTAAAGAGATCAATCAAAGGAACGCTGTCAATGGCAAAGCAAGGAATTAAACCTAGACTTCCAGGCTACCCACCCTGTAAGCTGCTTTCTGAACCAGTGGAATGACCCATAGTGAGTCATGAAATGGATTTAATGGGTTTGTCCAACTTTTTTTAAATGAAATAAGAGTTGGAAATATCAGACCGCATCACATGAAGTAAAAGTGACTGTTGATTCATGAAAATTTTGTTGCAGGGTTATGCGTGAGAATGAGAGAGAAAGATGAGTCATGGTGTCAAATGTATTTCTTATCATAGTCAAAAACGTCTGAAAGCTGCAGCACTAGAATTCCTCTTTCCAGAATTCCTCACAGCTAATGAGTTCCAACCACTTAACCTACCACATAGATTGTGATTCCAAGTACAATATAAGAGAGGAGACAGAAGTAGAAGAGGAAGAAGAAGGTATCTAAAGGACCTATCAGTAGAGGTAGAAGTAGACCTCTGACACTAATAGTAATTGACATGGTGGGACCCAGTGCAGGTTGGAGACAGTGAGATTAATAAACATGACCTTAGGTTGTGGGTTTTGGCAGGTGTGACAGAAAACAGCAACAGATAGGGATAGAGATGTAGATTTTGAATTATCTATATACAGGTAGAAAATTATATTATGTAGAAGACGAGCTCACTGGGATGATAAGCATTTATTGGAAAGAGTAGAGAACCTAGCCTTTATCATTGGGAAGGAGTGGTAACTTAAGAGTAGTAAAAGTAATTGAGATCTTCAAAAGAACAGAAAAGGCTATTCAAGAGATGGCAACAGAATGGAATAAATAAAAAAGAAGCCTCCCTAGGGATTCTCCCTAACTCATTCTATGAGGCCAATATCACCCTGATACCAAAACCAAACAAGGATACAACAAAAAAAGAAAACTACAGACCAATATCCATGACAAACATACACCCAAAAATCCTCAACAAAATACTAGCAAACTGAATCCAACAGCATGTCAAAAAGATAATACACCATGATCAAGTGGGTTTTATACTAAGGATGCCAGGATGCTTCAACATCTGCAAATCAATAAATGTGATACATCATATAAACCGAATTAAGGACAAAAACCATATGATCACCTCAATAGATGCCGAAAAAGCATTTGGTAAATTTCAGCACCCCTTCATAATAAAAATCCTCAACAAACTAGGCATAAAAGGAATATACCTCAAAATAATAAAAGCCATTTATGACAAACCCCACAGCCAATATCATACTTAACAGGGAAAAGTTGAAAACATTTCTAAGAAATGAAACAAGACAAGGATACCTACTTTCACCACTACTGGAAGTCCTCACCAAGAAGTCAAGCAAGAGAGGAAAAAAAGGCATCCAATTTGGAAAAGAAGCAGCCAAATTATTCCAGTTCAGCAATGTTATGCTTTGATTTTATATCTAGAAAACTCTAAAGACTCTACCAAAAAAACTCTTAGATTTGATAAATGAATTTAGCAGTTTTGGGATACAAAATCAACATACAGAAATCAGTAGTGTTCTTATATACCAATATGGCCTAGCCGAGAATTAAATCAAGAGGGCAATCCTATTTACAATAGCTGCAGGAAAAAAAACAAAAACAAACAAACAAAACCTAGGAATATATTTAACCAAGGAGGCAAAAGATCTCTATAAAGAAAACTACAAAAAAACTGATGAAAGCAATTGTAGATGACGAATGGAAAAACATCTCATGTTCATGGATTGGAAGAATTAATATTGTTAAAATGACCATACTGCCCAAAGCAATCTACAGGTTTAGTGCAATCCCTATCAAAATAACCAATGTCATTTTTCTTAGAATTAGAAAAATCAATTCTAAAGTTTGTATGGAACTAAAAAGAGCCCAAATAGCCAAAGCAATCCTAATCAAAAAGAATAAAGCTGGAGGCATCACATTACCTAACTTGAAATTATACTACAAGGCTATAGTAACCAAAACAGTATGGTACACATAGATAAATGGAAAAGAATAGAGAACCCAGAAATAAAGTGACATACTTACAGCCAACCGATTCACCATTGACAAAGTTGACAAGAACATACACTGGGGAAATGACACTGTTCAATAAATGGTGCTTGGAAAATTGGATTGGTATATACATTAGAATGAAACTAGACCCCTAACTCTAACCATATACAAAAATCAACTCAAGATGGATTAAAGGCTTAAATGTAAGACCTGAAACTGTAAAAATCCTAGAAGAAAACCTGGGGGAAACTCTTCCAACATTGGTCTAGGCAATAATTCATGACTAAAACCTCAAAGCACAGGCAACAAAAACCCAAATAGGCAAATGGGACTTAATTAAACTAAAAAGCTTCTGCACAACAAAAGGAATAACAGATTTGAACAGACAACCTGCAGAATGGGAGGAAATATTTGCAAACTATACATCTGACAGAGGACTAAAATCCAGAGTTTACAATAAACTCAAACAACAAGAAAAAGATAAATAATCAATTTTAAAGAATAGGCTAAGGACATGAATACACATTTTTCAAAAGAAGACATACACATGGTCAAAAAGCATATGAAAAAATATTTGGCATCACTATCAGAGAAATGCAAATTAAAACCACAATGAGATACCATCTTATACCAATCAGAATGGCTATTATGAAAAAGAAAAACTAACAGATGTTGATGAGGATGCAGAGAAAAGGGAACTCTTGTATACTGTTTTTAGAATATAAATTAGTACAAGGTCTATGGAAAATAGTATGGAGATTTCGCAAAGATCTAAAAATAGAACTACCATCATATCCAACAATCCCACTACTGGGTATCTACCCCAAGGGGAAAAAAATCATTATATCAAAAAAGATACCTGCCCTCATAATTTTATTGCAGCACTGTTCACAAATAGCAAAGATATGGAATCAACCTATCAATGGACGATTAGATTTTAAAAAATGTGGTATATATACATCACGGAATACTATTCAGCCATAAAAAGAGTGAAATCATGTCTTTTGCAGCAACATAGATGGAACTGGAGGCCTTATCTTAAGTGAAACAAATCAGACACAGAAAGACAAACACCATATGTTCTCCCTTATAAGTGGGAGCTAAATAATGTGAACACAAGAAGCAGAGTGTGGAACGATGGACAATGGAGACTTAGGGGTGTGGGAGGGTAGGTGATGGGAGGTTGTTTGGTGGCTACAGTGTGCATTGCTCCAGTGATAGATGCACTGAAGGTTGATTCCCCTCAATGCACTGTATCAATGTAGCAAAATTGCACTTGTACTCCATGAATATATACCCCCAAAAAAGAACCCTCCTATTTCTAGCTCTGCCGATGCCTTCTCTTCATCCTTCACCCTAAACTTAGTCCTCAGTTCCCTGCTATTCCCACTCTACATTTTTTTACTGGATAAATTGATCTCATTACACAACTTCATTTATCACATCAATGATTAAACTTTTAAATCTTTATAGCCAGCACTAAAATCTCCCTGAAATTCCAAATTTGAATTTCCAAGAGCTTGAAGGATGTGTCCACTTAGATATCAGCATATTAGTATTAGTATTTAGTATTAGTATTTCAGACATGACACCTCCAAGACAGACCTTCTTCAATTCCACCCAGAATTCTTGCTACTCATCTGGGGGCATCACCGCTGTTTTAAGCAACCAACCTGGAAACTAGAGTTAACTCTTTCTATATCCAAGCCAGTCATTGTGCTGGATTGTCTATTGGCTACTCAACACCGTTCTCACTCCATTCTGTGTTGCAGGGGCTAAAGCCTGGGAACTACATCTCCCACAACTTATTGCCCGATGATCCCAGGTTGACGTTTACCAATGACAGGCACTTTCATGAAATTTGGAAGATGAGAGAAAGGCAAAATCATTATTATCGCTTCCCTGGCAATGGAAGCTGATGTCCAGATTTCATGATTTACATTAGGATTAATTTACATTAGGATACAATCTCTTTGTATCTCTGGTCCACTCCCCTGCCTCCCAAATTCAAAATATTGCCAGCTTCCCTACAACACTAATATGATTCCCTGTGCCAGAATGTATATCCCTTTAACTTTTGCTTTTCTAATACACCCCCAAGGCCCACCTCAACCCTACTGCCCTTTAAGAGCCCTTCTTCATCCAACACACATAGATATCTTCTTCCATCATCTCATGAGTTCCCTTGGCCCTTAGCCACACCATGATTTGCATTTTTAATACAAGTTGGGTATCCCTTACCCAAAATGCTTGGGACCAGAAGTGTTTCAGATTTTCAGATATGGGGTGCACAACCTGTAAGTTGTATGTGTAAAGCCCTTTTTCCCCACAACTAGGTTGTGAGCTCCTAGAAGGAAGAGGATTATACTTTATATAATTCTGTTTTCTACCTTATGGAGGGTTTTAATACATGTTTCATCACAAGCCCAGTGTAGGATATCAGAAGGTTAATATGGAAAAGTAGTCAAGAGAAGAAAGGAGTAGTTTAGAGGGTCAAATACAGCACGACTCTGGAGTTGGCCTAGAGGGGATCATTAGTGACTTTGATGTGAAGGGGGAAATTTTATCTAGGGGATTCTAGAAGTAGACAGACTGTAGATGCTGCAGATTATGCTACTTGAGAGGTTCAGCAATAATGGGCAGAAAGGAAAAGCAGTAGTAGTTCCTAGGTAAAGATGATAGAAGACCCCAAAGGACAGGCCAGAGAGTGTATCCTTGCCTTACTAAATGCTCATCATAGGCTTTTGAACATGGAGGATGAGAAGAAATATAGTTTCTTTGGTGCAGGGAAGAGTATGTGGGAGGGGAAAGCTGTGCATGCACAAAGTGGGGCCGGGCAAAGGGCACTCCCATGGTATGGGCAGAACATCTTGCAACCAGGCTGCCTTCCTGAACCCTGCAAATTGTGGCCAAAACATGTCACTGATGTCATCTCCAAGTAAACCCGTTGAACAAGAAGATAAGGCTTGCTGTGTGCCCCAGCTGCAAAGGAAGACAGACTAAAGGGGGATTCATTGCTAGCATTTTGGGTAGCTCAGTGGTAACACTGAAAAACATTCTCTTTCTTTTTACCTTGCTGGTTTTTCCAAAAGCTCCACCAACTTGTCCCTATTATCGAAGTTTTCCATTTAACATTTAATCGTATCCTTTGAGTTAAATTCAAGTGTTGAATACCATTCCCTGGGCTCGTTCACAGTCTGGAATGGAAATGGATGTATGGTTCTCGTGGGTCTTTGTAAGATCTAACTCTCTAAAAATAAGAAACACAGATAGATAATTAGGCCAGGGTTTCCTCCAATGGTCACGCGGTAATGCACCCCACATCCCCAAAGAGCACTCTCTACCTCATAGTCATCGTAGGGTTTTTTAGCAGTTATTTTGCCCCTTTCAGGCTGTCAGAGGAAAAGGTGCTGCCTTTTCCTAATTTGCACTAAGTTAGCATTTGTGTCCGGGTTCCCTAGCTCTCCAGCTACATAAGATGATTAGCTTTTGTCTCCATATATTCTAGGTTAGAGTTCAGAGTGAAGAAAACTTTAGGAAAATGTAATCTCTTGACTCCTCCCATGTCTTCTCCCAAAGGTTTATGAAAACCCCAGACGAAATCATGAGTGGCCGAACAGACCGTCTGGAGCACCTTGAGTCCCAGGAGCTGGATGAACAAATGTACCAAGAAGATGAATGCTGAAGGGACAGGCACTCCACCTCAGCGGCGGCAGCCCCAGGACCCCCGGCCACCAGGACTGCTGGAGGCATGACGGGCAGGCGGGCTGAGGAGAGTTGAACAGGAAGAGACCCAGAAATGGCAGGGACACTTCTCTTGCAGACCAAGAGGGACCCCCGAGCACCTTAGACAAACCACCCAGCAAAGGCGGGGCTGGATTCTGGCGGAGGGCACGAGCCTGGGACTCGCATGTCACATTTCCTTCTCGTTTGGAATCTCTCCATCTGTAACACCTCACCCTCACCTTTCTTCCACTGTTGTTACTTTCATGGTGTTTCTGTTTTTTTAAGAATACGCAGTTTGACTTTTCATCATTCATAGAGGGGAAGACATCTGATGTTTTCCTATGGAAATATATATCTATTATATATATATAAAATTTTTTTTTTTTTTTTTTTGCAAATCTCACAAAGTGCAGCAAGCCCAGCTGGTCAGGAAAGAGAATATTTGCAGAAGGTTCAGGTTCCTCTTTTTCCTGCCACATGGATCAGGTTTGTTCCTGTTACTGTTGGGTGTTGGCTAGGGAGGGGAGGAGATGCTTTTAAAAAAGACCAAGTGAAAAGGAAAGCTCACTTTTCTTCCCTTGCTCCCCTCCGTCCCCCTTCCCGGCCTGCTGTGGGGCTCCTCGGAGAGTATCGGGGATTGTTGGCCCCTAAACAGAGTGGGTGACCTGGGTGCTCTGTGGCCAGCAGCACAAAATGAAACCCACATCCCAGCCTTCGGTCACCTGTCTGAGGGAGTCCAGAAACTTCCAGAAAGGTGTGCGGAGCCAGCAGCCGTCCCCGAAATGGCCGTGAGAACCACGCAGCTAAGGGCGAGATAAGCACGGAAGGCTGTCCCAGTATGTGGAAGGCCCCAGCAGCTTGGGATTGGCTCGCAAGTGCTGCCAAGTGGAAAATACAAAAAGACCACACAGGCCTGGCAGCCCAGAAACTGGGCGAAAAAAATAAGCTGCAGTGAGGGGATTTCTTTTTCCAAAAGCAAGTTATCGAGGCTAGCGAGAAAACTCCAATCTGCTCCATTCCGAAGGCCGTCTTGTGGTCAGCTTCATGCCCTCGCTGATTTTCTTTTTTTTTCAATCCTAGCCTTTTTAAAGACTCCCTGGTCCCACTGGACACAGAGCATTTGAGAGGGAGGATCCCACAATGCAGTCTCAGTTGCAAGCAGTGTTTGCCCAGCCCGGGCAGACAGGAAATTCCTCAGATACGTTATTTTTTTCCTTCCTTCATAGAGATGTTTCAGAAGGGACCCATTTGTGGCTCTTTTTCACCTCAAAATAAGGTCGATAGTATCTTATAAAAGGAGGGTAGTGCCATTCCTTAATACTTTTGATGATAACAGATATTTTTAGAAGGCTGTTTTAGTTTTTTTTTCCTTTTCTAGCCATCTAAATCGACTCTTCCAGTATAGGTTCAGAAATCCAATATTCGGAGAAGAGTCTTTTGTAATCCAGAAGGTTAGACCTGCCTTACAAAGCGCCCCTCCTCTTCCCCCTCCCCGCCCAGGTTCCTCCAGTCAGTTGGGGGAGCAACTCACAGCTCCTCAGGGGTACGAATGTGTCGCCAGCAGCAATCCCCAGGTGAAGCTGCCAGATACCCCTGGGCTTCTCCTCAGGCCTTTTCTGATTCAGGCACTTAGAAGCTGGGGATGCACAGGCAAGAGATTCTCCCTGGGCCCCGCTGACAAGGACACCAGCCCAGGGGACAAGTAGATGGACCACGGTTCAGGGACACTGGAACTGAGCTCGCTGAGCAGGGCTCTCCAGCCTGGCTCTGTCCCTCCCTCTGCCCAGGGCACAGGTGGACACATGGGGGTTGCCAGACCACCCCCTCCTGTCACATGCTTACCCCCCCATTCTACTCTGCGGGAGGTCAGGGACTTTCTGCAGATCTCGTTGTGAAGGGCTTGGTCTTAGGCTTCTTGGCTTCTCGAAGGGCGATGAGATTGAGCTGGATCCCAGCGTGCCACAGGTGTCTTTCCAGAGTGTTCAGCAGGAGACGGTGATAGACTTTCTAGCCTCTAGGATCACTGCTACTGCATCTCACATGGAGAGATTAAGCCAAATACCTGATGTGTTCTGAAAGCTGTTGAGTTTAAGAACTGGAGAGAAAGGGTGGATTTCTACTGCGGCCCTGTGTAGGAATATGAAATCAGAGACCAGGGCATGATGTTGCTAAGATGACAACATCTCCTTCTGGCCACTTTTCCCAAATACGAGAAGTCAGTTTCCTGCTGTTCAAAGAATCTTACAGTGGAGTTATGGAGAGAAATTTTCTTTGGCCCCCAAAATTTCTGTATTTAAAGCAAGATGCAGTGAGACTATGTAAGATTTAGGATGACACCTTCAAATAAGAAGAAATACAAGGTGCTAATTCCAATATAGGCTTTATTTTCCATTCGCAGGTTGAGCATCCCTAATCAAAAAATCCAAAAAGTTCATCATCTAAAATGCTCCAAACTCCAAAACTTTGTGAGTGCCAATGTGATACCATAAGCGGAACATTCCACACCTTTGCTTTCTGATGGTTTGGTGTATACAAGTTCTGTTTCACACACAAAGTTATTTAAAGTATTGTATAAAATTACCTTCAGGCTGTATGTATAAGGTATATATGAAACAAATGAATTTTGTATTTCAGTTTGGGTCCCATCCCCAAGATACCTCATTTATGCATATGCAAATATTCAAAATTCCAAAATCCAAAACACTTCTGATCCCAAGCATTTCAGATTAAGGGATACTCAATCTGTATTACCAATAATGATTTTTTTTTTTTATTGACTCCTTTCATTGCAAAAGTCCTCCTCATTTGTTCTTTGAGAGAAGAAGGACGTGGGCAGTACTGACACTGGGGATATAATATTTACACACTGTAGACCCTAAAGATTTCAGATTCAATTTAGCAAACCTTGATAAAGCACCTGCTAGACACTGAGAGATACAAAGATCAATCAGGCACAATCCCTGCCCTCAGAGGGTTTGCATTCTACCTGCAGAAGCCATGAAATTTCTCAGTTCAACACTAAGTACTAGAGGTGATGAAGATTTCACCAGGGACCAAACTGAAAGCTCATCTGTCATCTGAATAGTTGGTCTTTCCCTGTTGCCATCATAGGAATTCTTGACTGGCAAAATCTGAAGTCAGGAGAGGAAAATGCAGAAGAGCCCTGCTGTCTGGGGCCTGGGCACTCATTTCTTGAAATCCTCTTCCCTGCATTTGAGTTAGCCAGGATGTCTTCTCTCCATCACTAGAAAGCAGTAGTAATTGGCTATGTTGAAGGTAGCATTACCTCTAAGATCTTCTTGACCCAGGGCAACTTGTTCCTTGCCTAAGGCATCATCACCAATGTTCCAGATCCTCTGGGGAGTCCCCATAGGAAAAGAGGAATAACAGACCAGTGGATTCTTCTCCTTTCAACAGTATGTCTGGAACCCTTTGATCCAGTGTCTTTTGACACTGATACCTTGTCTAAATGAGAGCATCGCTTTAGCTGGAATTGAAATGACAATGGCAGAATTTACCGACACGACTAAGTAACCACCATTTCTACCTTTACTGCCTAGGCTCTGAGTAGAAATACATTTTTGAAACATTAACTCCCTTTTGCAGAAGGGAAACCTGAGAATCAGGGAGGTAATGTGACTTGTCCTAGGAGCAGACAGCGTGCCAGGAACAGAGTTAGGATTGGGATCCAACCCAGTGTACCCCTGGTTGACCCCTTCCCACCCAGGAAACTGAAGATAAAAGGTTTGGGAAAACACACCAAGAACAAAGGGCAGTTTTCTTTGCCCGAGCATTCGGTGCTAGTCAGAAGCTGTTCGCTCAGTCAACCTGCTCCTCTTCTGGGCAGAAACCTGGAATAAAGGGAGTGATACAAGGAAGTCAGGGGGGCGGGAGGGGAGGGACACGATAATCCCTGCCTGTCTAAAAGCCACAGAAGACTAACCTGATACTCTTTTGGCCCTGTCTGCATCAACACTAAACAACTGCAAATTCCCTGAATCTTTCACACATGCCAAGTGAACATTCTTGAAGATTTCTCTTTGTGACTGCAACCACCTGCAAACCAGAACCAATCTAGAATTTCTTTCTCTTCTTTTTTTTTTTTTTTGTTTAGTTTCTAATCTCTTGTTGTTTATGAGGTGTGGGGTTTATAAGGGACTGAATCAAATGAATGTAACAAAAAAAGAAAAAAAAACAAAAAAAAAGCCTTTTCTCAGGGCCAGTGAGTTGCAAATAATTTTTAAAGAAAAGCCTATAATTACATCATCTCAATAAATTTTTTATAAAAAAAAAAAAATGAAGTCCCAAGTGTCTGTTTTTAATAACATGAAATGGAGTCAGACGGGCAAGGTGCTCCGATGAGGCAAATCCTGTCCCCACTCAATTATGGCATAAAGTGCAGTCATGGTTTTCCACTGGCGGAAGCCTCCACTACAGAGCAGTCTGCAGGCGATCTTGAGATAAGTAGCACCAGAAAGGTCAGAGCAAGCTGTTCAGATCGCAGCAGCTGCCACAGGTGGAAAAGTTGCCAAAAGAACCCCAATCGGAGAAGCGTGGGTCCTAGGCCGTGCCCAAGACTAGCCCACCAAGGACTCAGTGATGCCAGGTCCTCGCACAGAATTGCCCCTTAAATCTGCGGAGATCATGGGTCTGAGCCTACAAGGTGACGAGGGCATAAAGGCTGGGGTAGATCCTATGACTAAACACAGGACTGAGATGGCCTAGAAGGTCATCACACAGCCCAGAGTCAGCCGACATGCTCAGAATGTCGCAGTCACCCTGTTAAGTGCAGCCGCCTGCCGACCAGTAGGCACCTAGGATTTCAAGCTCAACTCCCTTGCAGTCAACCAGAACTATCTATCTGCCATCAGTGGTGGGAGGAAACAAGAATGGGAAATGAAGCGAATTCCATTGCTAGTTAGCAACTCGGATATAGGTTTGGAAAGCAGAAATTTGACATCAACGGTCTCAGAAAGTGTCCTTGGATTATTTCTGTATTTAGGTTATCCCAGGTACTCTGTATCTACTGACAACGGATAGCTGAAATTTGGCCCTATATTCTGTATCATTGAAGCACGGAATCAAAAAGGGTCCAGATATTTCCTGTGATGCTAAAACTGTATCTGACACTATCATTTCTATAATACACTGCGGCATTAGCATCACCTGAGAATTACTAGAAATGCAAACCTTCAGTTTCTACCCCATAAACTGAGTCAGAAACACTGAGGTGGGGCCTGGCAATAGGTCTTAACAAGCATTCCTGATCATTCTGATGCACACTGAAGTCTCAGAGCCACTGCTATCAATTTGTTCATCTTGGTATGAAAAAGAGTGTGCAGCCTTTTAAACAAAAAGTATTCAGAATAATTGATGGCCACTAATTTGTATTAATAGTACTCACAATAAAACTGCATTTTCCTAATAGTAGATGCACTGTGGAACGAGGCTAAGTGGACACAGAGTCACGTACCAAAGTCTTGTTTCCTCTAAGCTTTTTAAGCAGTCAGTTTGCTATAAAGATGGGCTGCTTTAAAGGGTAACTCTTAACAGTTGACCTGCCCTTGCAAATTAGAGCACTGCAATTTATCCACTTATCTGCCTAACCAGCCTGATCTAAAAAGAAAAATAAAAGGATCATTCTCATCTGCTGACTGACCTTGGCTATCTGTCCCTGGAATTATTAAGCAGTGCCTGGGTGACCACTTAGCCAGGGTATTTGCAGAGGACTCCAGAGCCACTGCACTAGACCAGAGCTTCTCAACCCTGAAAGTGCTTACAGATCACCTGTGGATCTTGGTAAAAGGCAGATTTTGCTTCAGTAATAACATCTTGGGAAATACAGGCAGAAGATTTGCTCTTCTACCCTACACTCTGGGTGGGGCTTGAGATTCTGCATTTCCAACAGGCTCTGCTGATGCTGATGCTGCGGTCCTCAGGCCACACTTGGAGTAGCAAGAGCCCAGTGATCTCCCTTCAAGCTCTGAGGTGCTGACCCTAATGCAAAATGGAGTGAGCCTCTTTCTCTCTGCTCTATTCCTTTGCCAGTTCCTCCCTAGAAAAGTCCCCGCGGGCCCATCCTGCTCTGCAAGTTTGCTTATTCTTTTTGAAGGCAATGATGAGAGTAAACAACATGATCAAAAGCTCTTCACCAAGCGAAGGTGAACAGCTATGCATGCGCTGGACCCTCATAACTTCATGGTCACCATCCTTACCGGATGGGAAGGAATGCGAATTCCAGGCATCGCTGCCTCTCTCTCAGCTTCTGGAAAGACCCATCTTGATTGCCATGATTAGGTCAAAAGCTAGCAATGCCATTCTTGGTGTTCCAAAAGGCAAAAGGATAAGCGAGATCTTCCATCCAAACTGTCTGAGATGTTGACATTAAAAGCAATAGACTATTCCCTCTCCCCAAACCCTCTTTGAGGCAATGGCCTCTTACAGTCCTCTGAGGATCTCTGTGCCTTTCCCCTCAACTGGAATTTTGTCAGGGGATCTCATGTTGGGCCACCCACTGAGTTGACCTTGGCTTCCTCTGTTGCCGGAGCTAGAGCTGAGCACTCCTTCCTTGGTGCCCCAGCTACAGGCGCTTCTGTAAAAGCAACTAAACGCATCCCTGCAGTGCACTGCTCATGTGCCTCCGTCCCCCACTAAAGTTCCATGAAGGCAGAGAGAGTGTTTTGTGCACTTTTACCGCCAGCCTCTCGCCTGGTGCCTGGCACATAGTATATTTTTAGAAGTATGTTTTTTGGTTGTTTTGTTGTTGTTTTTTTAATGAGGGAGTGATGTCATAGAAACTCTTTGTGACCTTGAGTTAGGCAAAGATTTCTTAGATATGACACTGAAGACATGATTCATAAAAGAGAAAAACTGATAAATTGGACTTCATCACAATTAAAACTTGCTCTTCAAAAGATAGCATTAAGAAAATAATGTTACAGACTGGGAGAAAATATTTGCAAGTATGGCAAAGGACTTGTATCCAGGATATATAAAGAATTCCTACAAACTCAATAAGATGAATAACTCATTTAAAAAAAAAAAAAGGTCAAAGATTTGAAAAGATATTTTACCAAAGAAGATATAGGAATGGCCAGTAAGCACACAAAAAGATACTCAATATCATTAATCATTAAGGAAATTAAATTAAAATCACAATGAGGCCGGGCCCGTGGTTCAGAGCTGTAATCCCAACACTTTGGGAGGCTGAGGCATGAAGATCACTTGAGGCCAGGAGTTTGAGACCAGCTTGGGAAAGAAAATGAGACGCCATCTCTACCAAAAAAAAATTTTTTTTTTTAAATTAGCCTGGCATGGTGGCATGCACCTGTAGTTCTAGCTACTCAGGAGGCCGAGGCAGGAGGGTCACTTGAGCCTAGGAGTTCAAGGTTATAATGAGCAATGATCAGACCACTGTACTCTAGCTTAGGTTACAGAGCATGATTGTCTCAAAAAAAAAAAAAAAAATCACCATGAGATAATACTACACGCCCACAAATAGGCTACAGTAAAAAGACTGTCAACATCGAGTATTGGCTAGAGTGTGGAGAAACTGGAACCCTTATAAACTGCTGATAGGAATATAAATGGCACAGCTGCTTTGGAAAACAGTTTGGCAGCTTCTTAAAAATATATAAATTTCCCATATGGCCCAGCAATTTCCCTCCTAAGTATCTTCTCAAGAGAAAGGAAGACATATGTCCACACAAAGACTTGTACACAAATGTTTATAACAACGTTATTCATAACAGACAAAACTGGAAACAATCTGCATGTCAATCAACTGATGAATGGATAAAAAAATATTGTATATCCATGCAATGGAATACTATTTAGCAACAAAAAGGGAACTATTGATACAGCAATAAAACATGAATGGGCCGGGCGCGGTGGCTCACGCCTGTAATCCTAGCACTCTGGGAGGCCAAGACAGGTGGATTGCTCAAGGTCAGGAGTTCGAAACCAGCCTGTGCAAGAGCGAGACCCGTCTCTACTATAAATAGAAAGAAATTAATTGGCCAACTAATATATAGAAAAAATTACCCAGGCATGGTGTTGCATGCCTGTAGTCCCAGCTACTTGGGAGGCTGAGGCAGGAGGATTGCTTGAGCCCAGGAGTTTGATGTTGCTGTGAGCTAGGCTGACGCCACAGCACTCACTCTAGCCTGGGCAACAGAGTGAGACTATGTCTCAAAAAAAAAAATGAATGAACCTCAAAAACATTATGTTAAGCTCAAATAAGCCACAAAAGATCACATATTGTCCAGTCCCATTTCTACACAATTTCCAGTAAAGACAAATCTATAGAGACGGAAAGCAGGTGACTATATGCCTGGGATGGAGTTGGGAGTGGGGATTGAATAGAAATAAGCAAGAGATTCTCGAGAAAATGGCGGATGAGAAACACCGCCAGACAGAGTGTCTCTGAAGAAAAGACAGATTCTAGAAGAAATTAGAAGAAAGAAGCAAGAAGACGAGCCTACATCGGACGAGGGTCGGCAGGAGGAGTACCTGAGACCACGGGAGACTCCACGGGAGGAGGTCGCGGAGGAGAGCTGGAGGCTGGGACCCCCGGAGCAGCCCGGAGACCAGCGGGAAGGGTAGGTGGATCTGCCGTTTCCCCTCCCCTGCATCCCGGACTGCTGGTGGGCTCCCCAACAAGCGGAGGGACCTGCGGACACCAGCCCAGCGACGACCGCCGCCAGTGAGCGGTAAGCCAGTAGCGGACGCGGCACCAGGCTCCCAACTCCCTCGGGCACCTCCGTGTGCACAGACCCGAGCCGCGCGGCAGACGCCATATTGCCTCCTCCTCCCCTCCCCCGACCCTACCCGCGGCTGCCCAGAGAGACAGANGCAGACGCCATATTGCCTCCTCCTCCCCTCCCCCGACCCTACCCGCGGCTGCCCAGAGAGACAGAGAGACAATATGGCCACCAGCCGGAGGCACCTCCAGGGAACGGGACCTTCCCTTTTGGGGCCCTACAGCTGACTAAGGGGAACTCAGATTGTGAGCTCTCTGCCCGCCAGCCCTCCCAGGTGCTGCTGGCATGGTGATCCCAGGAGAACCGGGCAGAGCCTGAGGTTGAGAGACATAGACCCAGCTTGGGCTCCCTGTGGGTGAATTGGGACAGGCACTCGTCTCCCTGGTGGGGACAAAGTTTGAACTCTGGGACCCAGAGGTCAGACCTGCAGACCACATCCCGTGCACCGAGGCCTCGCATTGCCCGGGACACAGAAGGGATATACGTGGACAGCCTGCTGAGGTGTGTGTGCCTTCAGGGGCAGATCAGCGTCCTAGAGGGCAACCCTCCCCCCAAAGGGAGGCCGTGCGCCCAGCCCAGGTGGCATTCCTGTGGCAGGGAACCTCCCCGCCGGCATCACAGCCAGGGGAGGCCAGGTGGCATGTGGTCTGGCCTGCTGACAGAGGCCCAGGAGTAGCCTCGGACTTGGGGATGGTGGAAAGAGGCCAGGCCCGCTCCAGACTGCGGGTCTCGGACAGCCCCACCCCCACACGCAGACTCTCTGACTGAGCGGGGCCATTCCAGCCCCTCCCTGTCAGCTTTGCCTGGACGCAGAGAACAGAACTTTGACCCCTGCTAATGACATTGGTGGTGCCTGAGGGCGGGCTTACCCAACTCAGCTCCGCCCAGACTCTCTCCTAAACCAGCCCTCACTGAAGGGGAGAAAAGGACACACCTGGAAGTCCCAGGGCCCCACCCACCACCTGAGGCACTAGAGTTCTCTCTTCAGGAACAAGAGCTGATAACAGGACACAAAAACAACAGTGTAGCCTGTTACTCCAAGCAAGCGCCACCTACTGACAGGGAGAGCATCCTGCACACCCTTTTCACGACACCTACTGACTCATTATACAGGGAGTGGTCGAATCTCACCCACAGACACCACCTACCGGCTCAGAAACTAAACAAGGCGTGTGAATACCCAAACAAAAACCTAAAGAAAAGAAACAACAA
>VSMD01129357.1:0-13833 GCA_008750895.1 Mirza zaza
CAACTTGGGCGGCGTGCCCAGCAAGAGATTAAAGATGCAGTACGCCACAGGGCCGCTGCTCAAGTTCCAGATTTGGTGAGTATGTGCACCGGACCGGGCTGCCCCGCCGCGCCTGTGCTCGGCGCCGCTCGCTACGCAAGACCCCGGCTTCGCGGCCTAGCAGGCTACATCTTTCTGGTCCTGAAGAACGGCGCCGGCGCCCTTCCGCAGCATGCTTCCCTCAGGCATTACTGTGGGACGGTCAGGCCGCCTCCTTCCTTCCAAGTACAACCGCTCCCTTCTTTTTTGCCTCCTAGAATGGTGGGAATAGGGAAGGAGGGCACGAGAAGGTTAAACGCTGAAAGGCGAGGATAGGGGACTCTTATCAGTACAGAGGACCGGTTGGCGGCGTCACGCCATAGCTACCCTGGCTGCCTGCAGAGATGGGAATGAGTAGGCGCCGCGTCGGCGGAGGAGCGCCAGGCGTTTGTCATTCAGTTCACTTTTCTTATACCCTTTTCCGGGGTCTGCCTGCCGGTGTTGGTTAATTCGGGTCGTTGGAGAGGATCCGGGATTGACAGACGCCTCTTTCTCCTGGACCTGCTGGGGCGACTATTGAGTGAGGGAGTGGGCTTCTGACAGCTGGAAGGCTTGGAGAGATCTGCGGATGCTGGTTCCCGGTTTGCGATATCCAAAGTGTCAGAAAAAGAGCACATTGCTCTTCTAAACTTTGACGGTTTGCTCCCAAAAAACCAGGTCTTCTCTCCCATTCCCCTCACACCCGCCTCTAAGGAGTTGCCTGCTCTGGTATCTCGTTCAACCTTTCTCATGTGTTGTGCATTCAGAGAAGTAGGAAAAGAACCTGGCGGTTTTCGACATTGTTTTGTAAATGATTTTGTTGTTAGCTAATGGTGAAGGGTTAGAAGCAGTGCAGTGATGCATTTTATAAAGTAAGTGGGGTTGGGGAAGGTTTGAAAGGCTCAGAAGATTTTTTTTAAAAATCCAAAATTGTAAAATTGCAGAATAAGAATCTTACGGCCCAAAAGATGACGTTTTCTCGGGATAGAATAGTCAGTTTAGTAAATCATAAGAGTCCTCATCCTTTGGAATAGTGGTATTGTACATAATTCATTGAAAGTCATCTTTTTAAAACTGCATGTTTTAATATAAGTATACTAAAGTTTAGATTTTTATTTCTCCAACTAGCTTTTTGCTTAATCATTGACTACTAAGCAAATCTTGAACATTTCAAAAAAAGTCAGTTTAAGGTGACATTTAAGCCAGAGAATTAGAAAATAAGATGGTGAGACTTTATTTTTGGAGTGAAAACTAAAACATTTCTCTTGATTTAAAACAATTTCTCTTTATTTAAAACAAGCAACTCCTTAATACAGTTTACAGTGTGCCTGGAATATATCATTTTTCATATAATACTGCAAATGGGAGTATGATTTGACCATTCTAAATTTTTTCTCTTAATTTTTTTTTATTAAAAAATGTTAATCACTTTACCAACGTAAAGATTGTTAAGGATTGTGATATTTTTGGATTTAAGTAGTTAAAAAAGACTGCAGCTTTCAAATTATATAATTTTTCGGTATCATACTTTACTGTCTCTTCTTTGCAGTTTTGCTTTTCCAAAATGCTCCTCATTTACATTTGCTTGTATTGAAATAGCTGTCACAGTAATTTACCAGATATATCTTCCGCTGAGGATATTCATAGCAAGGTGTTCAAAATGTGTAAAGAAATGTGGGGAAGGGCATTCAGTCCTTCAAATTAAACTTTTTAAAAAAGTCCTAAGTACTTCAGTCGAACTTTTGACACTTTTTCTTTGTTTTCATTGTAAACACAGACTTGCCCCAAAAGTCTAATAAGTTTTCTTTTGTAGTCACCCTGAGCATGTTACAGAACAAAAATGTTTCAATTTTTTAAACTATAGATGGGAAATAACTTTATTGATATGCCTTACCAAATACAAATAAACATAGCTTGTTTGTTGCTTTTCCCCCCAGAGATTAATCTGTTTATAGTAAAGTGAATATTTGGTTGCTGGTTTTGGTAGAATCTCTTGGATGTTGGTTTGCAAGTTTGTTTGTGGAAGTAGAGGAAGCAAATATAATTGAGGATAAACACATGAAGGATTTTTTTTTTTTTTTTTTTGAGACAGGGCCTCGCTCTGTTGCTCAGGGTAGACAGGACAGAGTGCAGTGGTGTAGTGCAAGCTCATACTCCTGGGCTCAGTGATTTTTTTTGCACCACCATGCCTAGCTAATTTTTCTACCTTTTGTAGAAATGAGGATTTGCTATGTTGTTCAGGCTGGTCTTGGGTCTCAAGTGATCCTCCTGCCTTGGCCTCTCAAAGTGCCAGGATTATAGGTGTGAGCCACTGTGCCTAGCCACATGGAGAAATTTTTAAATTCTATTTGATTTCAGTGTTATCAAATGCAATTTTTCATTAATTACCACTGTAATTAATGTAATTTAAAAAACCTATTTTTACTTTAATTTCAATTGATTTTGCCCCTTATCAGTACTTTTTAAAAATAACTATAGCTCAGCATATCACCTGGTAATTGTAGTACTTTTGTAATTGTTACTACAACAAAATAGCAACAAATGCAGAGATCAAGCTTATAGAATAGTTTAAAACAAGTGTCTTATTGTAAGTTCATGTGTTTTTTCCAATAAATTTTCATTCAATACCTGCTGTTTGCCAGGAACCAAAGATATGGTGAATAAGACAGATATGACCACCTCATGAAGCCTACAAAATTAGCACAGTAGTACTGTATGTATCTGAGTCTTTGGTTTACTATGTCAATTGATTGAACAATATTAATAGAATTAGATAATTTTGATGACATTGGCTTCATATTTGGGACAGAATTTATCCTCTTTGGGCATTTAAACATTGAACATAAGAAGTTCTCTAATCACATTTTCTTCCTTTTTTTCTTTTTGAGACAGTCTCACTGTTGCCCAGAATAGAGTTCAGTTGGGTAGTCTTAGCTCACTGCAGCCTTAAACTCCTATGCTCAAACAGTCCACCTGCCTCAACCTCTTGATTAGCTGGGACTACAGGCTTGTGCCACCACACCCAACTACTTTGTTTTTCTATTTTTTATAGAGGCTGAGTCCTGCTGTTTTGCTCAGTCTGGTTTCAAACTCCTGGCCTCAAGCGATCCACTTCCTCCTCCCAAAGTGCTAGGATTAGAGGCATGAGCCACTGCACCAGCCCACATTTTCCTCTCTTTGATTTTTATGTGTAATGTATTCGATAGCTACTTTTAGGCATGGTGTATGACATGCATACTTTATTTGTCTACATATATATGATTTAACATGTAATTAGATATATAGCATTTAATTAGTTATTGCAGTTTAAAGAGATTAAAATAAAGGCCTAAAACTGATTTGGATGTTAATACTGATCAAAATTAGTAAAATGCTTAATTGGAGAAATTGTGAGTTATGGAGAGCATGTTAGTTACTGTAGACTTGATATTTGCATATTCAAATATTAGAGCACCTACTCCATGCAGGCACTTTGCGGGGAATTCACTGCTCTCATGGACTTTACAGACAAGAGCAAATATAGCCATTAATCCATGGACCACACACATGTAAAATTACAGTTGTGCTCAGTGCTATGAAGAAGGGTTATGTAGTGATATGAGAGAGATGTAAGGGATCAGGGAAAGCTTCCATAAGGAAATGAACTTCAAATTGAGATTTGAAGGGTAAGATTTATGTAGAGAGAGCTTCCCAGGCAATGGGAATAAAACATGTGCAATGGGCTTCTAGTAGAAAGAACAGTTTACTTGAGAAGCCTAAGGCAATTGACCTCTAAGATCAAAAAGAAGGTGGCACACAGCCTTGAGGATCTGGCAGGCCATGCTTAAGAAAGACCAGTTGGTTTCGTTGTGGAAAAGATATTCCAGGGGACAAAGAATAAATAGGAATCCATTTAGGGGGGCTTTCAGGGTTGTTCAGGCAAGAGATGATGGAACTTGTAATAGAAAGGTGGTGGTAGATGTAGAAAGTAAAGAGACAAGTTTGACAGATATTTAGGAGGTAAATTTAGCAGCTGTTGGTGATGAATTATATATTTGGGGGGAAGGAGAGGTGGCCTCAAGTGAGAGATGTCAGAGATGATTCCTGACTCCTGGAGTGATGCTACACCATTCACTAGAAACTAGAAAATTTAAATTTATAGTTACTGGATTTCACCAAATCTAAAATATATTGGATTGTAAGATGTACCATTATTTTATATACCACTTAGAAGGAAAAGACACTGCCATTTAAAACTGTAACACACTAATGACTGTAAGGTAAATCCTGATTCGTTTATGTGTTGCTCAGGCTAGAGTGTAGTAGAGCGATCGTATATCAATGCAGCTTCAAACGCCTATACTCAAGCAGTCTTCCTGCCTCAGCTTCCCATGTAGCTGGGATCACTACAGGTGTCTGCCACCACATCTGGCTAATTTTTTTTTTTTTTGTAGAGAGGAGATCTCTTATGTTACCCAGGATGGTCTCCACCTCCTGGCCTCAAGTGATCCTCCTGCCTCCATCTCCCAAAATGCTGGGATTACAGGTGTGAACCACCATGCCTGGCCCTGATTTTTTTTTGTAAGAGATGCTAACTATGGAAAAATATGCTTCTTGGTATCAATGAAATAAACAAGTAATAAAAAGTTGGTCCAGATAGCAAATTAGTAGTAATAGTGTTACTAGAGAAGAACTAAAATGGTGGCTGCTATACCTACCAATAGGTTAGATTTTTTTAATTCTGTAGAAATATTCACATGGAATTTAGCCACCATTTTCTTTTACCTTTTTTTTAACAAAAAAAAAAAAACAAATAGCTGCAGCATCTAATTGAACACAGTGCACATACATAATGGTTGTTTCCACTTAATAATGAATGAAGTATTTAGTTCAAAGCTTTTAGATGTAGGTAAGATGTGACTGAATGATTTTGAAGGTTTTATATTCTCTTACAGAAAATTGAAGCATTATTTCCTTTTTTTTTTTTGATACAGAGTCTCGCTTTGTTGCCCTTGGCTAGAGTGAGTGCCCTGGCGTCAGCCTAGCTCATAGCAACCTCAAACTCCTGGGCTCAAGTGATCCTCCTGCCTCAGCCTCACGAGTAGCTGGGACTACAGGCATGTGCCACCATGCCCGGCTAATTTTTTCTATATATATTAGTTGGCCAATTAATTTGTTTCTATTTATAGTAGAGACGGGGGTCTCACTCTTGCTCAGGCTGGTTTCGAACTCCTGACCTCGAGCAATCTGCCCGCCTCAGCCTCCCAGAGTGCTAGGATTACAGGTGTGAGCCACTGCGCCCGGCCTGAAGCATTATTTCCTTACAGTTTGCTGTTAAGGTAAGTGGTGGAAGATAAAGTTGAATATATAATTTAGAAATACCAAGATAGGCTGGGTGTGGTGGCTCACACCTTAATCTTAGCACTCTGGGAGGCTGAGGCTGGAGGATCACTTGAAGTCAGGAGTTTAAGACCAGCCTGAGCAAGAGTGAGACCCTGTCTCTACCAAAAGTAGAAAAAATGAGCCGGACGTGGTGGCACACACCTGTAGTCCCAGCTACTCCAGAGGCTGAGGCAGGAGGATTGCTTGAGCCCAGGAGTTTGAGGTTGCAGTGAGCTATGATGACGTTACTGCACTCTAGCCAGGGCAACAGAGCAAGGCTCTGCCTCAAAAAGCAAAAGAAAACAACAAAGAAAGAAATACCAAGATAACCTGAGAAGTTTTGGCTAGTATAGTTATTGGGAAACTGCTTATTTACTGGACTAGCAGTTTAGAGGCCAAGTTCTTATTAGATGTGCCTTGTACCTTTGAATGACATTAGGTAAATAGTATTAAATCTCTTTATTCTTCTATGATACTTTCTTTAAAAAATATCTCTTTAGTGCTCAACTTGTTCATCTGCAAAATAAGAATGGTTGTATTCCATTTACCTCTGATACTTTATTTTGTACTGTTGGGAGGCTTAAAGGAAAAAAATAAAAAGTGTGCATATGTGTTTATCTTCTTTTCTGTCTTTGTGGAGCACTCTGGTTTCTCTGCTGGTCACCTTCCTTGCTTTCCACAAAGGGCAGTCATGTTCTCATACACTGTGATTTGGGGTGCAGCTTGGGATTGTTGAAGAAGAAATCTTATGTAGGGTTTTGCATGAACTAAATTTTTAAGACTTTTTTTTTTTTTTTGATGCTACTTGTTTCCCCCCTTTTTTTTGTCCAAGCTTTAGGAGGAAGATTTTAACAATAAGGTTTGAAAATCAATTGTCTAGTGGGAGAGACAGTCATAAACTATATTCACAGTAAAACAGAATAAGTGTTCTAAAAGAGATTGTAACAAAGGACTATAGAAACTCAGAGGAAAGAAGGATTACTTATTCAGGTGGAATTGGAAGGCTTTGAGAAGAGGAAATGAAATCTTGAAGGGTATGGGGAACTCTACCAGGAGATACAGAGAAAGGACCAACGGAAGACCAAAAGCAAATGTGAAGCCTGACTTAGCATATAGGGGGGCGGTGGGGACAGAAAATGAGGAAATTGGAAGTCAGATAATCAGTTTAAAACACCTAGCACAGTGTGTGTGTGTGTGTATATGTATGCTATCATTTATCAATTGCTTATTATTTGTTATTTTCATTAATGCTGTGATGAGAACTTTGAAAGCTTTCCTTTTTGACTTTTAACTCTAAAAAAAATGAAAATAGCTTTGTGGTTATGAAAATAATATATTTTGTTATAAAAATAATGAAGCAAAAGGAAGTAAAAAGTCTTGTGTACTATACAATATGGTATGTCTCTGTATGAAGAGTCCTCTTCAAGAGGACTACATAGACACATTCCATATGGTATAATTTTATATAAATTAGCTTATAGTTGTATGCTTTTAAAAAAATTTGCCTCCTCCCCCACACTTAACCTTTTATGTCAGTAAATACAGATCTGCATCATTAGGCATGGTATTCCATAAGATGGATATACCTTTGCTTAACCGGTGCCTTATTAACATTTATGTCGACCCAGATTTTTTACAGAATTACTTTGCTGAGAGAATACCCTCAAATACCTTTGTGTAGTTGTCCAATTATTTCCATAAGATCTGTAGAAGTAAAATGTTAAGTAAAATGTCAAAGGGTATTACATTTTAAAGTTTGACATTGTTATATTAGTTAATACTTCTACTAGGAGATCATAGAGTAAATTGGGTTTTTAAAAATTTCTATTTTGTAGAAAGAAATTGACTAAAATATATATATATATACAAAAAATTAGCCAGGCATGGCGGCACATGCCTGTAGTCCCAGCTACTTGGGAGGCTGAGGCAGTAGGGTTGCTTGAGCCCAGGAGTTTGAGGTTGCTGTGAGCTAGGCTGATGCCACTGCACTCACTCTAGCCTGGGCAACAAAGTGAGACTCTGTCTCAAAAAAAAAAAAAATTTCTATTTTGTTCCATTATAATCCAAGAGTAACATTTGGTATTTCTGCTTACTGGGTTTTCTTTGTGACCTAAAAAAAAATGGTCCCTTATTGTAAATGTTTCGTGGGCTCTCAGAAAGAAGATATTTTCTATAGGAAAAAAATCTAATCACTCATCTGTTAATGATACTCTTGAGAACTTCTGTAATTTTTTTTTCGTCTCCTGTCACTGATTCAGTTTTCTACCACATCACTTTTTTTCTTTAGGGTGTCAAAATATGGTGTTTTTTTTAAAAAGTGGTAAAAATCATGTAACAATAAATTTACTGTCTTAACCTTTTTTAGGTGCGTAGTCCGTTGGTGTTAAATATATTCATCATCATCTGGGGATGGTCACGCTGGAAACTCAGACTTGTGGGGGGAGGGGGAGAAAGGGCATTTATTGAAACCTTAAAATCTGTACCTCCATAATATGTCAAAAACAAAAAACAAAAAATAAATAAAAAAATTAAAAATATATATATATTCATCTTTTTTTTTTTTGAGACAGAGTCTCACTTTATTGCCCAGGCTAGAGTGAGTGCCATGGCGTCAGCCTAGCTCACAGCAACCTCAAACTCCTGGGCTCAAGCAATCCTGCTGCCTCAGCCTCCCAAGTAGCTGGGACTACAGGCATGTGCCACCATGCCCGGCTAATTTTTTTTTTCTATATATATTAGTTGGCCAATTAATTTCTTTCTATTTATGGTAGAGATGGGGTCTCGCTCTTGCTCAGGCTGGTCTCGAACTCCTGAGCTCAAACGATCCGCCCACCTCGGCCTCCCAGAGAGCTAGGATTACAGGCTTGAGCCACTGCGCCCGGCCTATATTCATCATCTTGCAACATTTAGATTCTATGCCCACTAAACACTAATTTTCCCCTTTCTTTCCTCCAGCCCTTGGCAGCCTTTCTACTTTTACGTTT
This sequence comes from Mirza zaza, assembly GCA_008750895.1. NCBI lineage: Eukaryota > Metazoa > Chordata > Mammalia > Primates > Cheirogaleidae > Mirza > Mirza zaza. The sequence goes on from VSMD01129357.1 coordinate 8,403, forward strand.
CTATGATTTTGACCACTTCGTGAGCGGAGTTAAACAGTATTTGTCTTGGCCGGGCGCGGTGGCTCACGCCTGTAATCCTAGCACTCTGGGAGGCCGAGGCGGGCGGATTGCTCAAGGTCAGGAGTTCAAAACCAGCCTGAGCGAGACCCCATCTCTACTATAAAAATAGAAAGAAATTAATTGGCCAACTAATATATATATAAAAAAAAATTAGCCGGGCATGGTGGCGCATGCCTGTAGTCCCAGCTACTCGGGAGGCTGAGGCAGCAGGATTGCTCGAGCTCAGGAGTTTGAGGTTGCTGTGAGCTAGGCTGACGCCACGGCACTCACTCTAGCCTGGGCAACAAAGCGAGACTCTGTCTCAAAGGAAAAAAAAAAAACAGTATTTGTCTTTTTGCCACTGGCTTATTTTGCTTAATGTAATGTCTTTGAGTTGTATCTGTGTTGTAGCAAATGGCAGGATTTCTTTTTTAAGGCAGTATAATATTCCATTCTATGTATATACCACATTTTCTTTGTCCATTCATCTGTCAAAGGACAGGTGCGTGGTTTGCTTCCACATCTTAGCTATTGTGAATAGTACTGGGATCAACTTATGTATGCAAATATCTCTTCCTGCTTTGAATTCTTTTGGGTATATACACAGAAGTTAGATTCCTGGATCATATGATAATTCTATTTTTAATTTTTTAGGAACCTCCATACTGTTTTCCATAATGGTGACACTGTTTTACATTACCACCAACAATGCATAAGGGTTCCAATCTTTCCACATCCTCACCAACACTTATTTTATATTCTCTTGATAGTGACCATCCTAATGGATGTGAGGTCTTATGGATTTGGTTTGCTAGGGCCTTAAAATATGTTTTAACTCTGTTTTTGGTTTAGTTTTCTTGCTGTTCTTCCATATCTCTCTTATCCTTTTCTTCTGCCTGTTGCAGAATATTTTTGGATATAGGCTCTTATTTTGAATCTTTTGGTTACTGCTTCTGCTCTTTTGTGATTTTTTCCCCATAGTTCCTTAGGTTTTTATTTTCCTCCTTTTTTGTGAAGCAAGACAAGAAAAACAGCTTCCAATATTAACTAACAAACTCTGTCTTCTCCACTACAATGTTGCCAGCACCAAAAAGACATAGATTTTTCTTTTGCTTGATGATGTATCTGTAGAGCCTAGAACAGTATCTATGATCAGTTGATATTTGTTGAAAAAATGAGTGCACCCTGTTGTAGTCCACTGTCATTGGCCGTGTGAAAACCTATCCTTCCCATTCTTCCTCCCGCCTTTTTAAATTCCTAACTGGAGTATAGATTGATATTTCCCAGTACAGTTCCTTTATGGTAGGTTTTTACCTGGTTGGCCTCTGCTTCAGCCTGTTAGCTATTACACATAGGATATGATATATGTAAGACTTCTAGTTTGAATATACTTATGCTATCAGGTCTCTGTGCCTCCACAGGTGGGGTTAAACTTCCAGAATTCACTTGCTACTGCCAGTCTTCTTCCTGCTGCTCTGTTACCCTGATATACTCTTACTACTTATCCTCTTGGTGTTTTCTTTCTTTTTAAAACATCTTCTGCCAGAATGCAGAAAGTTGGGAAGGGGAGAATGTGTAGAAAATGCACTGAAAAATGCACTGAAAGTGAAGAACAACTATCCATACTATCCATTTCTCCCTTTGGAATGGGCCTTAGATCTGTAAGCTTTTAGGTAGGAATTTTCCTGAAGCAGAGTTTAGGTAAATTTTCATAATCTTACCCTTACTGTCTGCCTTGTAATTAATATCATTTTCTCCTAGATTTTGTCATTAGATCATTGATTACTGTCAGTGTTTGGTGTGATTCATTTTTTTGTAAATTTCTGTGATTTCAGAATTTGAATAATTTGATAGGGGTTATGCATCAAAAGATACATTAAAGATTTGTAGTAGTTTAATGTTTTAGAAAATTTTGACTGGTCAGAAAAATGCGAAATAGAGAATAAATGGTGTCAAAGATTCCTGTTGTACTTATCGTATGAATGGAAATGGAACCCAATTGTTTTAATTATGATTGATCTCTATTCTGACATTACAGTGCTTGCATTTGAAGGTGACTTAACTAATTTTGTTATGGTTTGGCATTATGAAACCTCACATTTGTACCATAAGCAAGACAATCTTTTTATCAGGTTTAAGTTACCTTTCTTCCCCCAGTTTGACTAGGGGTTCATTTGGGAAGTAGCACGTCATTGACCAGAACTACTTACGGTTGATTTGATTTGGTTATGTTCTTACTACAAATTCAAGATGCCACTATGTTTGGTGTATATTCAGGTTTGCATCTTGGTTACTAAATACAGTCCTAATGTTTCTCTCAGTCTAGCAGATTGAATCTATGTTTTATTATTTTCAATTTTACTAGTAGAGAGTTTGTGATCTAAGAGAAGTATGACAGATATGCCAGTGAAGTTACAACTCATTTTCTTCTTGCTCTTTTACTTTAACAAGTGTGTTTATAATTTGTACGTTGCTCTGTGGGCTTGCTTATATTTTCCCTTATAATTATTCCCCAGGGTTTGCTGTGTATGTCTTTCTAAAATAATTAGATTGGAAACTCCTTTAGGAAAGGAGACTATGAAATATTTTACTCATTTAAAGTATCTAGGCCGGGTGTGGTGGCTCACGCCTGTAATCCTAGCACTCTGGGAGGCCAAGGCGGGCGGATTGCTCAAGGTCAGGAGTTCGAAACCAGCCTGAGCAAGAGCGAGACCCTCTCTCTACTATAAATAGAAAGAAATTAATTGGCCAACTAATATATATAGAAAAAATTAGCTGGGCATGGTGGCGCATGCCTGTAGTCCCAGCTACTCGGGAGGCTGAGGCAGGAGGACTGGTTGAGCCCAGGAGTTTGAAGTTGCTGTGAGCTAGGCTAACGCCACGGCACTCACTCCAGCCTGGGCAACAAAATGAGACGCTGTCTCAAAAAAAAAAAAGTGTTGTTATCATTTTCTAATGGTGATAACCTACATATATATGTGTCACTTTTACATGCTCTATTAGGAGTTAGATACTGCAGGTATTATCCTACTTGTTATACAGGAGTGGGTACTATGATGAAGGTTAGTGGACTCCACCATTATCTTTTTGATCAGTGAGAAAGCTCATGAGTCATAATTTTTTTTATGTTGGTCATTCTTTCTAGTGTTAAGGTCCTTTGTCTTATTCTCCTTTGAGAATTGGATTTTGGATTCTTATAATTGAGGTGGTCTCACATAATTTGGGTTCTAATTCTGAATCTGCCATGTACTGGCTATGTGACCATAAACAAATTAACCTCCTGAATGTTTGCTCATTTATAAAGTAGGGATGATAAAGGATTGTCTCTTTTTGTTTCTTTTGAGATGGAGTCTCACTCTGTTGCCCAGGCTAGAGTGCCCTGGTGTCAGCCTAGCTCACAGCAACCTCAAACTCCTGGGCTCAAGCAATCCTTCTGCCTCAGCCTCCCGAGTAGCTGGGACTACAGGCATGTGCCACCATGCCCAACTAATTTTTTCTATATATTTGTAGTTGTCTGGCTAATTTCTTTCTATTTTTAGTAGAGACTGGGTCTTGCTCTTGCTCAGGCTGGTCTCAAACTCCTGACCTAGAGCGATCCTCCTGCCTCCGCCTCCCAGAATGCTAGGATTATAGGTGTGAGCCACCGTACCCAGCCAATCTTGATGGTTAAATAAAAATATAGCTAGATAGTTTTTGTTCAAGGACATAGGTATTTGATACATTTTCACCTTTTTTTCCTATTGGATAAGTCAGAAGAGAAATAAGAATTAAAACTGGCAAGCCTGTTTTGTTCATCTTCTTGTTTTACTCATAGTTAAAAAGCATCATTGTTATGTTCTGCATTAACCTCCAGAGTTCATTTTGTTTTAGCTTTTATTCTTTTAATTAGCTCAGTTTGGTTTTGGTTATATGCATCTCTTGTGCTTATCCTTTAAGAGATACTGTCTAAGAGTTCTTGATATCATTCACTTTCATTTTCACTGTACCTTTTTGGAAAAGAAATATTCAAAAAGAGTGGAGATTTAAAGGGTTTTTGAGCAGAATTAGAAATAATTGTCTTTTTTTTTTAATGGTCAACTTATGCTGTATTTCCTGAGAAATAATTGTCTTTGTTTTGTGTTGCTATTACAGAATACCACAGACTGGATAATTTATAAAGAAATGAAATTTATCTCTCAGAGTTCTAGAGGCTGGGAAGTCCAATATCAAGGTGCATCTGGCAAGGGCCTTCTTGCTGTTTCATCCCATGGTGGAAGGGCAAAGAGAGAGGGCAAGAGATCAAACTCACAGCCTCAAGCTATTTTATAATAAATATTAATCCATTCATGAGGGTGGATCCTTTATGACCTAATAATCTCCCATTAGGCCCCATCTCCCAACACTGTTGCATTGGGAATGCACTTTCTATTACATGCTTTTTGGGGGACACATTCAAATCATAGCACAAACATACTGGTTAAAATTTTAAGTCATAGCTACAGCATGTTTCTGTACTACATATGGAAAGCATTGCCTAGTAATAACTTAATAATCTTAAAGTAGTTTTCTGAAGAAAAATAAGGGATGGCTGTAGTACAAAAAAGTTTATAAATTTTTTACTTTGTTTAGTGGAGTGTTATGTGATGTAAATGGCAGTTACACAAAGACTAATGGAGGAAGGGAATTGTAAAATTTGATGCTGCAAAGGTTAAATACTCAAGGGACATTCTCCCCCACTAAACTATGTAGGAGATGGGAAGATTGTTTAGAGGAAAAGACCCAGAGATGACTGAGAGGTTCAGAGTAATTAATGTGATGGAGCATTCCTCTCTAGGTTTCCTAAGATCCTCAACACATGGTGTGTTGGCCAACTGCTTGATTCTCAAGTTTTGAGAGAGGATCCTTGCAAGATGGATCTTCTGTTCTTGAGGCCTCTGGCAGTAGTTAACAGATACCGGTATTTTACTGGTTTTGTACAAGATACAAAAGTGGAATGGTAATGAGGATACCCTGGCAAGAGGAGAAAACATATGCAGTTATTCATCAAGAAATAGTTTATTTTATTTTATTTTATTTATTTATTTATTTATTTTTTTTTTTGAGACAGAGTCTCACTTTGTTGCCCAGGCTAGAGTGAGTGCCATGGCGTCAGCCTAGCTCACAGCAACCTCAAACTCCTGGGCTCAAGCAATCCTGCTGCCTCAGCCTCCCAAGTAGCTGGGACTACAGGCATGCGCCACCATGCCCGGCTAATTTTTTCTATATATATTAGTTGGCCAATTAATTTCTTTCTATTTATAGTAGAGATGAGGTCTCGCTCTTGCTCAGGCTGGTCTCGAACTCCTGAGCTCAAACGATCCGCCCACCTCGGCCTCCCAGAGAGCTAGGATTACAGGCGTGAGCCACCGCGCCC
>VSMD01129363.1:0-62027 GCA_008750895.1 Mirza zaza
CCCACCACCTAAGGAGCTGCTAGTCTTCTAGGCTGCTGTCGCCCTCATCCTTCCCATCCCTGGAACTCCGGTTCTAGGTAGGAATTTGAACAAGGACAGGGGCTTAGAAACAGAACACTGCTTTGTTTTAGGTGTGACCTGGGGATTACTCTATGGAAGCAACTAGAAAGGGGCAGAGGCTGTGGGTGTATGTGGATCTGGTGGGCAGGGGGTTGGTGAGGGTTTGCACAGCCAGCCTGCGAGGCAAGAGTATCACAGGACAGACAAGTAGGGAGATCAGAGCTTCTGACCGATGACTGTCCACTCAAAGGGCAATCTCTGCTCATGTCCAGATACAGGACAATCCCAATAGTGTGGTTTAATATGGCCTCCCTGTCTTTCTCCTTCTCTCGACAGGCAGATAAACGTTCCTGCTTGGATTTGCTGATGGGAATACAGACTGCCCACATATGTAAGCTGGAGAGACTAGACCAGGCGTCCTCAAACTACGGCCCTCGGGCCACATGTGGGTGTTTTTGCCCATTTGGTTTTTTTTTTTACTTCAAAGTAAGATATGTGCAGTGTGCATAGGAACTTGTTCATAGTTTTTTTTAAACTACAGTCCGGCCCTCCAACGGTCTGAGGGACAGGGAACTGGCCCCCTGTTTAAAAAGTTTGAGGATCCCTGGACTAGACCATAAGGGTTGACTGATAGTTGTTAATCGGGCAGGGAAGCAATAGTACCATAAGCCTCTTTAAAATGATCAGGTCTACACTCTGGGAGGCCCAGGTGGGTAGATCGCTCAAGGTCAGGAGTTCGAAACCAGCCTGAGCAAGACCCTGTCTCTACCAAAAATAGAAAGAAATTAATTGACCAACTAAAAATATATATACAAAAAATTAGCCGGGCATGGTGGCCCATGCGTGTAGTCCCAGCTACTTGGGAGGCTGAGGCAGCAGGATTGCTTGAGCCCAGGAGTTTGAGGTTGCTGTGAGCTAGGCTGACACCATGGCACTCACTCTAGGCTGGGCAACAAAGTGAGACTCTGTCTCAAAAAAAAAAAAAAAGAAAAGAAAAGAAAAGTAAAATCAGGTCTACACCACCCACTCCAAGTTCTAAGCATGTGCGGGTATCTGTAGCCCAAGGCTTAGGAAACCCCTCACAGAGAGGTTGAGAAGAGGATGCTTAACAGATCCCTGCATTTCCTGTCGTGATGAAACCATGTGATTTCCATTAAAGCGACTCTGTTGGGAGCCCAGCTCCTGGAAACTAACTGCGGCCAGAACCCATGCCTTGGATTTTACACAACCATTCTCAGGAACGCCAAGTTATTACTGTTGTTGTTGTTGTTATTTTAGCTACCAGGCTATTTTAGGACGTACAAAAGCCTTTTAAAAAAGCCCAGAGAGTCTCAAGCACTAGTACACCAAGCTCTAGCCCATGTTATTGATGCAAACAGACAGATATCAGTGGAACATGCTTGGCCTGCACCCTGTGGTCCTTCCTCATCTTCCTGCCTAACACTTGATCAGTGGATGCTTCCTTTTTTTTTTTGAGATAGAGTCTCACTGTGTTGCCCCGGCTAGAGTGCCGTGGCGTCAGCCTAGCTCACAGCAACCTCAAACTCCTGGGCTCAAGTGATCCTCCTGCTTCATCCTCCTGCCTCAGCCTCCCGGAGTAGCTGGGACTACAGGCATGTGCCACCATGCCCGGCTAATTTTTTTCTATTTTTAGTTGTTTCGCTAATTTCTTTCTATTTATAGCAGAGACGGGGTCTCATTCTTGCTTAGGCTTGTCTCGAACTCCTGAGCTCAAGCGATCCTCCCGCCTCGGCCTCCCAGAGTGCTAGGATTACAGGCATGAGCCATCGCGCCCGGCCCCTTCCTTTAGAAAATGTTATAAATGAAACGAGTACGTCCTTTAAGGAATGGAGAGAGGGTGTAATCAGGTTTCAATCTCATCTACCTGGTGGAATTTATCATTTCCAGACCTTTCTACATTTTTATCCTATAAAGCATTACTTCCCATTAGGTCTATATTGATGCTTGGAGACAATTCACTTATTAACAAGTGCACAAAACCTAGCCCAGCAGAATAAAGGATTTGCTTGGAAATCTGGTAAACTCCAAGTTGTCGAGTAATACAGTACTACCACAGGGGCTGAAGCAGAGGCCTGCAAGATATCAGGGTGAACTTACACTCTATAAACTCCTTGACACATCTTGGTATCCATCTCTTTCCTCCCTCATGAAGGAATCTGGAGCTACTGTAAATGTCAAGAGACACATAGCCCAACCAGGCTGGGATCAAACTAGCGGTGAAGCAGTGCTCACAGACACCTACATTTCAACATGAGGCTGAGAATTCTCTTTTAACACATGCACACGCTCCTTTGAAGGAAGAGGGTATTAAGCAGAATGAGCTTGTTTTGCATTTGTGCACTTTTGGGTTGCTAATGTCGTCTTGAGGAAATTACCAAAGCTAAAGAGACAGGTTTTGTACCAAGCCCTGAACAAGACGTTCCAGCTGGAGGAGCAGCGAGGCTTTGATGGGTTCCACCTTCCCCAGTCCTTGGCCACCCTGCTCAAACTTCCTAGGACGGGGAAGGCCAGGGGAAAAAAAAAAAAAAAAGATTACAGCCCAAGGCGCATATAGGGATAAATTGGAGTTCAGGGAGGCGGTGCGATTCCTCTTGAGAAAAGAGGCTTTTGACCACCGAGGCTAAGGCAGACCCCAGTGAGCAGAGAGAGGGCAGATCAAGAGGCCAGGGCTTTTTTTGTCTGGGCCTAATCTGACCTTCCTCACATGGCCAGCAAATCCTTTCACATTGCACCAAATCTGGCCAGATCTTTTCTCCTTTTGCACCTTCTCCGGATAACATTGTCCGGGGGCTTACAATATGCATCTGAACAGGCCTTTTGCTTAGCATGAGAATATGCAACGAGAAGAGCTCAAATTGGATTCTGAAGAACAAGGACTAGAAAAAGTCTAAATCCACCCTCTAATCCAGGGGTCCTCAAGCTTTTTAAACAGAGGGCCAGTTCATGGTCCATCAGACCGTTGGAGAGTGCACACTGTGGGCCCGGGAAGAGTCAGCTGCTAAGCAGGACAGGCAGTGGCTGCAAAAGCAAAAACCCCAGAGGGCCTGATAAATGTGCTAGGCGCCCGCATGTGGCCCTCGGGCCATAGTTTGAGCACGACACCTGCTCTAATCCCTTTAAAAACAAGGAACTGCGGTGTCTGAAGAAGGTTTAAGCCTGAAGAGCTCGGGAAGATCATCTCGTCTGCCTTTTTCATTTTAGATGAGGAAACAGATGAAGTAAAGGCGAAGCTTGAAGGACTTAAATGTGGCCGTAAACCTCTGAGTACAGCTGAGAAGATTCAGGAACTTTAAATCAGCGTTTTGCCCCCCTGAAAATTTCTATTTGGAAATATTCTACAGTAGCTTCATGCTCAACATAACGAAAACTAAACACACTCCCTGCAAGAGCCTGTCCTTCTTGGTTCCAGACTGCAGTACCCAGATGTCACTTTCTGCTCATTCAGCTGCCCAAGCCAGAGACCCGGCAGTCACCCCCTTCTCCTTATATCCAAACTTTCATCAAAGGCCTGCTGCATCTAGCCCCCATCTCTCTGACCTTCGCCGCCACTACTGGATCACAGGAAGGCTTCCTGAAAGTCCCCCTGGCTGCCACAATGAAGCCGAGACAACTTTTCAAATACACAGTTCAGCCTTGTCGCTTTCCCGTTTAAAACCGTGCTATGACTCCCCTTGCTCTCTGGACACCCTGAACTCTAGGCCACGGCCTACAAGACCTCACATGTGAAGTCGAAGCTAGATCTAGGGCAGGCGTCCTCGAACTACGGCCCTCGGGCCACATGTGGGCCACCTAGCACATTTATCCGGCCTGCTGGGTGTTTTTGCCACCGCTGCCTGTCCTGCTTAGCAGCCTACTCATCCTGGGCCCACAGTGCGCACTCTCCAATGGTCTGAGGGACAGTGAACTGGCCCCCCCTGTTTAAGAAGTTTGAGGACCCCTGTTCTAGGGGGAAAAACCCCAACAAATCCCATGTGATCTGGCCCTGTCTCCCTCGCCAGTCCCCGCTGCCACCTGCCTCCCCCTATGTCTAGGAGCAGTCACTTCCACGGCTTGACCTCGATCCATGCTTCTCTCCCACACCCTGCTCCCGCCACCAGGCTGAACTCTTCAGCAGACTCTACTTAAATGCCACTTCCTTGGGGGCCTAGCCTCAGCCCCCCCTTCCTAGTGGGGACAAGCGCCTTTTCTGTGCTCTGCGGTGTCCTGCACCTCCCAGATCCCAGCAGTGACTGCCGTGGCGGTAAGCTCCTATCTGTGCTTACACTGTCCCTAAGCACAGTGTCATCAGACAGTACCAAGAAGTCAACCATTTGCTCTATACTTGAGAAAATGAATGGAGGGAAAAAAAACACACTGCCATCCTGCCTTCCAAGGGGAAAACGGATCAAATTGTGGGTTAATCCAACTCTGAGTGAGAGAGAAATATGCACATAAAAGCACCCGGGTCTAGCTAGGATCTCACAGTTAACTTACAGTGTCTGAACAGAGACAAGAACTCAGATCTTTTGTCACATATCGTGTTTTCCCGAAAATAAGACCTACCCAGAAAATAAGCCCTAGCAGGATTTCTAAGCATTTGCCCAACTGATGGGTGTGGCTGCCCAGCTCATCTGCACAACCCATGCATTTCCTCCGGGAGCTGGAAAGAAGACTAGCAGCCCTTCTCATCTGCTCCATCGTGACAGCTACTGTCCCAGAGGTGACCAGAAAGGTGTGGGCAGCGCCACCAACAAGGTCGGCTCCCCCTGTCAGGTCCCGGCCATCCTGTGTGTGCTGCGAGCTGAGGCTTTGAGGGGAAAATAACACATCCCCTGAAAATAAGCCCTAGGGTGTCTTCTTGAGGAAAAATAAATATAAGACCCTGTCTTATTTTCAGGGAAACTTGGTAGTTCAGGGTCCCTTCCATACACCACCCTGCCCTCCCTGGGGTCCCAGATGCCCCCACTACTGGGGGTGGTAACAGGATTCTTGGAATACAGCTGGTATTTATCTCAGTTTACTATAATAAACTCTAGGAGTCTTCCAGGAGACCTTGCCTAGTAGATGAAGAATTTGGCTAGGAAAAATAGCAGCTAATGACACAGAAGATCCAAACATGATGAAAAACTCCATTTTTTAATAGAAAAAAAAAATCAATTTTGAAACAAGAAAAATAAATCAAGGATTCTGTTAGCAATCAACTCACACTCACATACCTTGGCAGGTAGCAGATCCATGCCTGTTAAGTAAACCCTTCACAAAGCAGCCTGATGATGCTTATTGTTTTAAGAACATGCCCATTAGGACACGCTCCTCCCATGTCAGGCCCACTCCAGCCCCCACGGGCCAGGCCAGTGCACACGAGCTTCTGTGATGGACTGAATCGAACAGTGTCGCACCCTAAATCCACATCCATCCCCCTGGAGTCTCAGAATGTAACCTTGTTTGGGAAACAGTCTTTGCAGATATAGGTATCTTTTTTTTTTTTGAGACAGAGTCTCACTCTGTTGCCCAGGCTAGAGTGCCGTGGCATCAGCCTAGCTCACAGCAACCTCAAACCCCTGGGCTCAAGCAATCCTCCTGCCTCAGCCTCCGAGCAGCTGGGACTACAGGCATGTGCCACCATGCCCAGCGAATTTTTTCTATATATAATTTAGTTGGCCAATTAATTCCTTTCTATTTTTAGTAGAGATGGGTGTCTCGCTCTTGCTCAGGCTGGTTTCGAACTCCTGACCTTGAGAAATCAGCCTCCCTCAGCCACCCAGAGTGCTGGGATTACAGGCATTGAGTCAACACGCTTGGCCTAAGGTGTTCTGTATTACTCAGCACAAAACAGCACAGTATTTTCTGTGCTTTGCAAAAGGAACCAACGGTACCAAGAGCTGGAGACAGGAGGAAAAATCCCGTCTTGTCCTCACTCGCCACCTGCTCTTTAGACCTTGGCCATTTCCATCGCTCCAGCTCTTCGTTCTATCTAGGACAACTCATGAGTCTATAGCTTTGAATTCTACTCCAGCATAAACATCCTAACCTCCTCCAACTCAACTCATCCAAGAGTGAACTCACTGTTACTCACAAACCAATTCCTCTTCCTGCCTCCAGCACTTTCTGTCATTCCATTCACTCATGTGAAAGCCGCCTTCAGGTCCCTAAGCTAAACAATGGCTAAATCCGAATAACAGTAAAATGACACAGATGATGGCAACAGTGGCTAATGTCTGCCAAGCCCATTCTAGGTGCCAAGGCTCCTTGTGGGCGACACTAACATGAGCCACTTTTCCGTTATGAGGAAGCCGAGAGGAGGAAAGGTCAGCTGTCTGGCCCAGTGACTGGCAGAACCCGAGTGAACCAGCCTGGGAATCGGTCAAGGTCACCAAGTCCAGACTCTTTCTCACTTCACTGCGTCTCCATATTGATTAACTCCGTTTATTGATTATAGAAACACCTCCTCTATGTCTCAATCACTCTTTTTACCTTTCCATCCCAACTTCTATTACTTAAAAGCAAGTTCTTACCTGATTGTTTTAATTAACTGTTTCCTAATTTTAAATTCCACTGTCTCCCCATGCCAATATTTCTCTTTTTTTATTTTTTATTATTTTTTTTATTTTTTCTTCTTATTTCTTTCTTTACCACATTTTCCTCTAGAGCAGTATTTCTCTCTTAATACATACTCTGGGAGCAACTCTTTAAGTACACAAAAAGGCAAACAGACCCACAAAATATGGATGCCAAGGGAATTCCAAAAGCAAGTTGGTCTTGATTCAATTGGCCCAGAGCTGCCTCCTGTCCTTTTAATGATTTTCTGTCGTTCCTCTCACCGATCAGCCCCCTCCCACGGTCTCTCTATCCGACCTGCCAAGCTGGCCGATGCCAGGAAACCATCCGGTGCAACCCATGATATTTTTTTTTGAGACAGAGTCTCACTCTGTTGCTCGGGCTAGAGTGCCGTGTGTCAGCCTAGCTCACAGCAACCTCAAACTCCTGGGCTCAAGCGATCCTTCTCCTGAGTTAGCTGGGACTATAGGCATGTGCCACTGTGCCTGGCTAATTATATATATATGTAAATGTGTGTGTATGTATATGTTTGTATATATATATATTTTTTAGTTGTCCAGCTCATTTCTTTCTATTTTTTTTTTTTTTTTAGTAGAGATGAGATCTTGCTCTCGCTCAGCCTGGTCTCGAACTCCTGACCTCAAACCATTCACCCACCTCGGCCTCTGGGAGTGCTAGGATTACAGGCGTCAGCCACTGTGCCCAGCCGCAATCCATGATTTTAAAAGGATCTGCTCCCTGATCTGAGCAGAAGGGAATTCAGAGCATGGGCAGGCAGAAAACTGTTCCTCTGGAAATGTTAAGTCCCTACTCTTATCCGCCCTTGTTGATGGCACTGGAACATTTTAATTCCTTTTCCTTCCTGTGAGTGGCAGCTGTAGGGATAAGGGTTACCCAGAGGTTGTCCAGGCAAATCCCTTCCTTCCCAGTCACTGGCAGACTGAACATTCAAATATCTGTGTCAGCTTCTCCTGAGAGCCTGGGCTTCCCGGCAACTGTAATCAAGTCTGAATGTTTAACAGGAGCTGTATTTTCAGAAAGCACTGATTTCATATTGTATGGACGACATTAAAAAAACTCACTTTCACCCAGCCACACTCTGCAAGAGCTTCACGAGGGCAGCACATTGCTCTGTCATTTTCACTAACCTGCCTGGCACCAAAGGTGGCACTCAACAAATACTTCCTAAGGCCGGGTGCGATGGCTCATGCCTGTAATCCTAGCGCTCTGGGAGGCCGAGGCGGGAGGATCGCTCGAGGTCAGGAGTTCGAAACCAGCCTGAGCAAGAGCGAGACCCCCCGTCTCTACTATAAATAGAAAGAAATGAATTGGCCAATTAAAATATATAGAAAAAATTAGCCGGGCATGGTGGCGCATGCCTGTAGTCCCAGATACTTGGGAGGCTGAGGCAGGAGGATTGCTTGAGCCCAGGAAATAGAATGAGACTGTGTCTCAAACAACAACAACAAATACTTCCTGAATGACCGTACTCTCCTTTCACACCATGTCCACCTCCTTTCTCCTCCTCCTCCTCGTCCAGAACCTACTGGCAGTTAAAGTGTTCCATCTGCACCTTTTGTTGCCGCCAACAACCTTTCCATGAGTGGTGGATAACAAAGATTATAAAAGGACTTGAGTATCATACATGAGGATGGGTGTGTGGCTCACCTGTGGCTCCAGTCACATATCAAATGTTGATAAGGATGATGTTTACACAGGGTATACTCTGTGCAAAATACTTTACAGACTTTAACTTATTTAATTTCCAGAAAGTTCTTCAGAGGATCACCATGGCTACTGCTACTATCATCACATCCACCTCAGAAAGGGAGGGCGCGATGTAAATGGTTTGGAGATTGAGCGACAGACCCAAGCCATGCAGCTCGGAGGGGGAAAGCCATGATTTGGGAACACAAGCCACGTGGTTTTGGATCCCAGGCTCTTTACTACCACGTTGTCATATGACAAATCTACCATGATGGGATGGTTTTGTCCAGACAACAAAACACCTGCACCCAACATGTGTTTAATGCCTAGCAAATAAACTTTAATGTCCTAACCGAGTCAGAAAAGACAGGTCTAATATCGTGAACATCCATACCTCAGGATGCAAGTAAGAAAAAAGTAAAAATAAATTATCTTTAAAAAAAAAAAAAAAGAAAGAAAGAAAAGACAGATCATTACCTACAAAAACAACAAAAAAAGAAACACTACAACACTTCAGGGTGAATGAATAGCACGGGCATTATTTTGAAAATAATTCTGATCTGCTTTTCCAAGCCATGGTGCTGTGTAATCAATATTTGTTTTTTTTAAAAAAAAAAACTTTTTTTAAAGCTAGTCAGATTTAGCTGTGGGAGTTTGTTGTATACCAACTTCGGTGACACTAATGTTAATACGTTCTGATAACCCACTAGCATTGGCACCAGCCAAATATTTAAATTTATTTTTAAAAATCTATAATAAAATGAAGAGCTTATCCATGGGGTAATTCTGACATGAGTTGTACAAAAACTAGTTAAGAGACATTTTATGCGTATAAGAACACCGAGAGAGAAAGAAGACATGAAAAAGCGTAGGTATAGAATATGGAGGTGATATAAGAGGAATGCCCATAACTTCTGCTTTACTGAGAATACTAGAGGGAGAAGAAAAGAAGACATTTCTTCTAACGTTAAAAAAATATATAGTATTTTAGTAAAACTTTTATCACTCCTTTACCTCTTCTTGTATACATGTGTTATTTGGTCAACAAGAGGAAAGTTAACAAGAGAGAGGTATCTTTACAAGAATAAGGGGAGGCCCATATATCTTTTTAATGCAACTGTTGTTTGGTTACATCTATTTGCCTATAAAAAGAGATCCCCTACGAAACTATTTAACTATTAACATAAGGTTCCTGAATATATAGGGCCTGTGTATTTTGTTTACCCCATATCTTTAGTGGTTAGCATAGTACATATTACATAGCAGGTGTAAATCTTTGAGTACACCTTTTTTTTTTTCCCTTGAGATAAATTCAAGGAATCACAACATTTATAAAAAAGAACCATTTTTAAGGACCTTGATACATCTTGGGGTATTAAAATGTTGTTTCAGTGTACATTCCCCAAAGAAACAGTTACATTTGTAATCAACTTCTAATATGACAATACTGAGAACCATCATTAAAAAACAAAACTAAACAAAAACTCACAATTTTAAAACTAAAGTGTCTCTATATTATTTTAATGTACATTTCTTTGATGATTCACAAAAGGGAACTAACACATTTTCAGTTTCTTAGTTGGAAAAGGTTTTCCCTAGAATAGTGTTCATTAAGGCACACTGCTCTCTTGAAAATCCAGGATAAATCAAATATCCTTTCCTGTAGTTTCCATAACAGACTATGTGTACCCTGATCACTCACTGCACCTCTATTATTTATATGGAAAAGGATCTCTTTCTGTGTCCTCCTCTGTCACTAAACTGTGCTCTCCTATCCTCAGCATCTATGTCCGGAACAGAGAAGATATTCAGGAAGAGTTTATTAAATTTAACTGATGTTAACAAGTGCCCGCAACTTACTTACAACAAGCAAGAGCATGTAACCTTGAGAATTACATAGTCAATCCAATGATTTATAGTTTAGTCCATTTCCTTGACTTTTAAGAAAATGTCAGTTTTAATCTGCAAAGGTTCCTGGTCTGTGGTAAAAAGGCAGAAACTCTTAATAATAACAAGTCATAGTTATCAGTTTTAAAGAGTCTGACATTGATGTAGGGAACTGATGAATCAGAATCCTAGAATATACTTCAGAGCACAAATAACACAAATACAGACACACACTATAGCATGGTCTACGGACCATGTGAAGAATTCCCTGAATGAAGTTGTGTGGCCAAACTGAGCTCCCCAACTCTATCTCCTTTCTGTTGGTTTCCCATCTATGCTCACTGGCTAGCCAGGGGCTACATGTCCTTAATTCATCCATAGAGGACATCTAGAACATTCACAAGTCATTGGCAAAACACAGTACCTTGCCTGCACAGACTGCAAAGAGGAGAGGTAGGTGGGCCACACTGGCAGAACCTCTGCCATCCCTGCTTCACTATTATGTCAGATCAACCCTGGAATGTTCTGGAAATAATTCTGAGTTAAATATGAGTGGCCATGTCAAAAAGTTCCAGGCATATTTTCTAGATCTCATCTTTATGGAAACAAGAAAAAATAGTCACTAACTTATGCAAACGTTCTATATCTCAAGGAGCCTTTTCCAATCATTGAAAAGGAAAAGCCCATAGTCTAAAAAGGTGTCAGCCTTAAACAGATAATCAAGACCTACTGGAGTAAAATGTCACTATCTCTACAGACAAATGAATAGTTACAATTTTCTCAGGTGATACAGTCCAGAATCATAGGAATTCAAATTAAAATGGTTAACTTTTTTAACTAAAAATTTTTTTAAAGATGGGGGGATCCCACTATCTTACCAAGGCTGGCCTTGAACTCCAAGGCTCAAGGGATTCTTCTGCCTCAGCCTGGGACTACAGCTGTGTACCACCGCACCAGGTTTAAAATCACAATTATAAAACTGAACTGATTGGGCAGGCGCGGTGGCTCACACCTATAATCCTAGCACTCTGGGAGGCTGAGGTGGGCAGATTGATCAAGGTCAGGAGTTCAAAACCAGCCTGAACAAGAGCAAGACCCCGGCTCTACTAAAAATAGAAAGAAATTAATTGGCCAACTAAAAATATATAGAAAAAATTAGCCGGGCATGGTGGCGCATGCCTGTAGTCCCAGCTACTCGGGAGGCTGAGGCAGGAGGATCGCTTGAGCCCAGGAGTTGGAGGTTGCTGTGAGCTAGGCTGACGCCACAGCACTCACTCTAGCCTGGGCAACAAAGTGAGACTCTATCAAAAAACAACAACAACAAAAAAAATAAACAAAAAAAAAGTATGCTTGTGACATATTTAAAAATCACTAAAATGTTTGTCTCCTAGGATAAGCAATTTCTAGGGCCTTAGTCCTACATGAATCCACACAAAGGTCTACCGAAAAATATCTAAAAAGCTACAGAGTTTTTATAATAACAAAAGTAAGGACAGAATCATCAAGATGTTCATTAGGAAAAATGGTTAGAAAAACTAAAGTATATCCATCTAATGTACTTCAACGAAATGGAGGTAGAGGTAAATTTACTTGAAAAGACACCTAAAATATTATTAAATGAAAAACAGGTTGGAAAATAGTATGCTGTTTGAATGACTGAAATTCTTTTTAAATCTCCCCTAAATCCTTGGAGCTAGATCCTAATATGTCCATTTTACAGATGAGGAAATTAAGGCTTGGAGAGTTTTAGAGACTTGTCCAAGGTCACAGAGTTTGGGTGGGGTAGGGGGAGGGACACAAATCTAAAGAATCTGCTTCCAGAATCTGCATTCCTGGGAAGATACCACTGCCTCCAAACTGCTCCCTTTCTATGTATTTCTAAAGTTAGAATGCTAATTATATTCCTGAGCATAAAAACAAAGAAACCATTTCTCTATGCGTGGAATAATTTAACCTAGTTTGGTTTTGGTGAAACACAAAAACAGGCTGTGGACAAGCAAAAATTACATTGTTATTAGCCATGAAAGTAAATTCCATGGCACTTGTTCCACACTTGAGTAATGAGTACTTAACTCACAGGCACCAGATATACCAGCACCACGACGCTGATGAACATGGATAAGTCCCGCCACATACTTCCCTGCACCGACATATCTTCACATCTCTTTTAGGGAGGCCACCCCTACATCGATCACTTAAATATGAAGTTTCATACTGCCAGTTACTGCAAAAAACCTACAGGAACCAAGCCATCAGCGGACCCAGCACTGCCTCTCTACAGGTAACAAAATTGCTACGGTGCACAAATCTCAGAAGTGCCATCCTTTCCCAGCTACTCCAAATTCTCCTACTTTGATCCATTCAGTTCTACAATCTGGTGGCTTCGGATTAAAATTTGAGTGCAAAGGCAAATCTTCACTTCCAGAAACATCCCCTGCTGTCCGGAAGTTGCTTTCCCATGGCTCTCAGAAGCGAGTTGGGTTCTACACTCACACTCTATTAGGGCAGTAAATCAATCTGTTCTGAAAGTGCTGAACCACATGGATGCAGTCAGTCTAGGTATCCACGACAAGACTAAGCAAGCTCTTAAAGTTAAATGCAGCTCAGGAGCAGCATGTATAAATAAAGTCCACAGTATCAAAAAATGTCCAATAGTCAAGGCCAAAAAATGTCCAATACTCAAAGCCAACTTCAACTCATCTTGATCAACGTCTCCAACAAACCCTTAACTCAGCAACTGCTGTGGACCAAAGGTTGGGTGAATACCATCATCTCTTATTTCCCTAGCCTGATTTTGGGACAATGATACTGAGCTAGAGAGTGACCCAATTATCACTGAAAAGGGTATGGAAAAGAAAAGAACAAATGATCTTTCTTACGAATTAATGTATCAGTAGTATATACGTGAGATAATTCCAGAATGTACGTCTACGGTGGTGAAAAGTGACTCAATAAACTCCACTTGCAAGTCAAACCAGTGTCTCTCCTCTTTAAGTCCTTTAGTTGTACATCTAACCTAAGATTACTCTGAGCCTGTTCCCCAAGATAAAAAAACCTAAATTATCACATAGGTTCGCTGTAAAATTAAATGGGAATTTGAGACCTATACAGCAAGAGCATAGTGGTAGGTAACAAGAACAACAAGGATAATGGACACTAATATAGTAAAGGAGGTGGGGGTGTGACCTGGGGGTATAGATACTGTTTGTCCATGCTATGGGCCACCTAACCTTAGCACAAGAAAATTCCTGATTCATCAGATTAGCCGGGCCAGCAGGGAGTGGAGCTTTGGAATGTATGCCATCAGCCACTTCCCCTGTTTAACTCTTGGTTCTTCCTCATTCTTTTACGCCTCATACATATTGTTCAGTTCTTTTTTACTAGGAGTAAGCTGACGATCACTGGAAACATCCTAGTTAATTACATGGGCGGTTACTGTCTCATTTTTAAAATGAGAACAGGGCTCTTCATTAAAGAGCAGAAGGTTTTCATTACAAGAAGTGTCACTGCCCTGCAGGTTCACCAAGGGACTCCGATCTGCCCAAAAGGTCCACTTAACTTCATTGAACAAAACCTGGCCAAGCACCTTTCCAAACTCCCATCCACACCTCCCTGACCTTCCATCCACCGGCTGCAGGGAGACTGCCAAGTTACAATGGCACCCCTAGGTGTCCGTGTACCTTGGCCCCCCGACTAGCCACACTTTATTTTGCTTTTCCTCTCCAATTCCTCATCATATAAAAAGCCAAAAAAAAAAAAAAAAAAAAAAGGCCAGGTGCAGTGGCTGCTCATGCCTGTAATCCTAGCATTCTGGGAGGCCGAGGCGGGAGGATGGCTCAAGGTCAGGAGTTCGAAACCAGCCTGAGCAAGAGCGGGCCCCCATCTCCACTAAAAACAGAAAGAAATTAATTGGCCAACTAAAAATATATAGAAAAAATTAGCCGGGCATGGTGGCGCATGCCTGTAGTCCCAGCTACTCGAGAGGCTGAGGCAGCAGGATTGCTTGAGCCAAGGAGTTTGAGGTTGCTGTGAGCTAGGGCTGATGCCAGGGCACTCTAGCCTAGGCTACATAGCGAGATTCTGTCTCAAAAACACCCCACAAACACTAAAAAAAAAAAAAAAAAAAAAAGATTTAACCACCAGTGTTAAGAACCACCATAACAAAAGCCCACATTTTAATTATGCAGGAGTGTAATAGTCCCACTGTTGACTTTGCAGTAAGATAAACAGTGACAACTTGGCAAATGTGATCAAAAACAACTCCCCCCTTCCCACTCTCATTCCTGAAAGCTGTTCTCATTCTTGGAATTGAGTGACAGGCAGAGTTCACTTAAGAGACCAGGGCATCCTAACCTGGTTAGCAGCACTGAAATATCAAAAGGATAGGTTTAGGCTAGCTGAGCTTCTTCATTTGGGGGAATAAGTAATCCTATCTCATGAGGATCACTGGTCTACGATGAACAGGTTACCTATCAACTCTAGAAGGTTGCCTGTCAGTCTGAATCTTTTTCCAGTTTCCCTTTGATACAAAACCAGGGACATCTGGGCATGAGGGTACACAGGAAGGCTGGTGACTTTGGGGTGACTTTTTTTTTTTTTTTTTGAGACAGAGTCTCACTTTGTTGCCCAGGCTAGAGTGAGTGCCATGGCGTCAGCCTAGCTCACAGCAACCTCAAACTCCTGGGCTCAAGCGACCCTCCTGCCTCAGCCTCCCCAGTAGCTGGGACTACAGGCATGTGCCACCATGCCTGGCTAATTTTTTCTATATATATTAGTTGGCCAATTAATTTCTTTCTATTTATAGTAGAGGCGGGATCTTGCTGTTGCTCAGGCTGGTTTCGAACTCTTGACCTTGAGCAATCCGCCTGCCTTGGCCTCCCAGAGTGCTAAGATTACAGGCGTGAGCCACTGCCCCCGGCCTGGGATGACTTTTGAGCTTTGGTGGGTGATCCACACAGGAACCAAAGAGTTTCTGGGCTTTCTTCGCTCCTTAAAGCCAGGTACCCAATGGCTACTTTGAGTAGACTTGGAGTGTTCAAGAAGGAATATAGCTTGAGCCCAGGAGAATTCAAGGTTGCAGCGAGCTATAATTTCGCCAGGGAACTCCAGCCTGGGTGACAGAGCAAGACCCTGTCTCTGAAGACAAAAACAAACAACAACAAAAACTTGATCTAGGTCCCACAACTAATGTGTGCTTGGCCTGTATGTATTTCAAAACTCGGATCTGCCTGACTCGTGTCAATACTACAGAATGCCAGTGCAACGTGGAGTTCTCTGCAAGGTGGTGAAGTACCCAGGCTGGAAGCCAGAAGATTCTGTCCTGGGGTAGTTCTCAGCTTATGTTGTAACATACACGCTAATTAAAACCTGGGCTCTGCATGACAGCCAAAAGGTGGAAACAAATCACACTTCTATCAACAGATGAGTGGATAAACACAATGTGGTATGTCCATACAATGAGTCATTATTCAGCTATACAAAATGCTGATACGTGCCATAACATACATGAACCTTGGTTAACATTATACAAACGGAAAGAAGCCAGACACAAAAGGACAAATATAGTATAATTCCTCTTCTATGAACTACCTAGAATAGACAAATTCATACAGAAAGAAGCTGGATTAAAGGTTCACAGAGACCAGGGAAAGGAGGGAATGGCAGGTTACAGCTACATGGTTAGAGTTTCTGTTTGAGGTAACAAAAAAATTTTGGAAATAGATAGTGGTGCCAATTGCAAAACACTGTGAATATAATTAATGTCGCTGAATCGTACACTCAAAAATGGCAAATTACTTGTGATATGCGTGCCACAATTTTAAAAAATTAATAATATACCAAAGAACACTGAACTGAATATAGTTACAATGGGTGAATTGTACGGTATGTGAATGACATCTCAGTAAAGCTGCTAAAACAACCAACCAAAAAAACTACCTTGGGCTCCATGGGCAGACAGACTTAGCGTTAAACTTTACCCAGATGGGCAGCTTACCAAATGTGATCGTGGGCACATTTTAAAATCTCTCTGAGCATCAACTGATTCCTCGTTTGTAAAATCACGGTAACCACTGTATTTATATAATAGATTGTTGTGAAGATTAAATGAGGATAATGAACACAAAGAGCTTACCAGAATGCCTTGAATGAAAAACAGCCGCTACTATTATTATCATTATTGAACTTCTCTTTTCTAAAGATGCCCACAGTTCAAACATGCGCCACCTACTGGCCCCAGGGTAGCAGGTATGTCCTGGGTCTCCATCCTGGGCCCATCAGGCAAGTCCCATGCAGGACTTCTGGCAGCCTGCATGTCCCATGCGACAACCACTCGCCCACCCCCCTCTTTCTCTAGTGTCTTTGCCAGCAAAATCTCACAGCTGATCAGACAAGGGACAGAATCCAGGGGAGCAAAATCCTGTTGTAAAGGCTCTCTGAGCACCTCAAACCACCTTTCTGAAGACAATAAAACAGCCCACAGGAACACAGTACAGCAGGAATCAAGGATGCTCAACTTTCAAAGCATCTTTATGGATAATATTGTAACCATAATGAAAATGAAGCAATAAAGGGACTGCTCACTGTTCTCTCCGAATGTCTCTCTCATTCTCAATCTCTTCTTAGAGCAAAACTGACCCAGTTCCTTGACCCTCTTCCCATAGTAACTCCTCTCTCCAATCTTTCACATTCCTTAAGCTGGACTCCCTCCAAGTTTTCCTTTTCTCACACAGGGCTGGGGCCCAGCACAGGATGCAGGGGCTGGGAAAAGTCTAGTAAACAGAGCAGAAAGCCCCCAGCACAGTGTGGGGCCTGGATGGTAAGTTATGGAAAGATTATGCGCTATATGTATGTAACCAATGGCAGGAGGGGGGGCAGCTAGCGGGTGACGTCTCAGTCGTTTGCAATTGTCTCAGAGGGCAAAGGAACTGTTGGGAAAGTTGTCTCTAGACCAGGGGTCCTCAAACTTTGTAAACAGGGGGGCCAGTTCACTGTCCCTCAGACCGTTGGAGAGTGCGCACTGTGGGCCCGGGACAAGTCAGCTGCTAAGCAGGACAGGCAGCGGTGGCAAAAACACCCCAGGGCCAATAAATGTCCTTGGCGGGGCGCGTGTGGCCAGAGGGCAGTAGTTTGAGGACCCCTGCTCTAGACCTTTAAGAACTGATGAAAAGAAATGAGAATGGAGAGGTCAAGTTCAGAGACCCAGAGGACTGGTGGGTGGGTTAGAGCCAACCACGTCCAGAGTGAGGCTGAGAGACCCCCAGAAAAGGCTTCTCAGGGGGACTGTGCAATCAAGGCTAGGGCAAGGCACACGGTGTAGACGCCACAATGACAGCCAGGACTCCGTTTTATCTGTCAATCCCTCTGACCTCGTGGCGTCTGAGGGTTTACAATCACCTATCTCAACGCTGGGTTGGGAAGAGTTATTTTTCTCAGGGTCTGTTTGCTTCCCACAGTAGAACATCTTTAGATGACAATCAGGTCCAAAGGGACAAATGGCCTTGGAAATAAACAGAGGTGGCGAGCTGAGAGTACATGTCAGAAAAACAGAGTAGCATGTCCTTTTTAGGATGGCGCTACAGAATGCTCTCTGAATCATCGTGCTGGCACTCTGGTGACGTATTTTTAATCACTCTCGTAATTTTTTTTTAGATGAGAAAATACATAAAACAAAGCCATATCGGCCGGGTGTGGTGGCTCACGCCTATAATCCTAGCACTCTGGGAGGCCGAGGCGGGAGGATCGCTCAAGGTCAGGAGTTCGAAACCAGCCTGAGCAAGAGCGAGACCCCGTCTCTACTAAAAATAGAAAGAAATTAACTGGCCAATTAAAATATATAGAAAAAATTAGCTGGGCACGGTGGCGCGTGCCTGTAGTCCCAACTACTGGAGAGGCTGAGGCAGAGGGATCGTTTGAGCCCAGGAGTTTGAGGTTGCTGTGAGCTAGGCTGATGCCATGGCACTCACTCCAGCCAGGGCAACAGAGTGAGACTCTGTCTCAAAAAAAAAAAAAAAAAAAAAAAAAAAAGGCCATATCTTTTTCAAATTCCACCGCTGAGTTCTGTCTGATAATGCAATTCTATTTCTTATGGCTTTCCAATAGCTCCTAATCCCTTCTGAATAAAAGACAACTCCCAACTGTAGCCAGAATTTCCGTTTCCTCCTGCCTCCCCTCAATTCTTCCCATCTCCAACATACACTGTCCACTCACCACTGGCTGGGTAAAATGTGTTCTGATTTCCTGAATGAAGTCAGTCTTGCCACTGAACTTTCAAACTCATCCTTTCTCTTACCTGGAATGCAATTCATCTAAATCAACGGGTAGCCATATAAACTCAGGATTGGGTTGCCTAAGGCTGTGTGTGCTTCGAAAGCCAATTCCAGGCCTTCCCAACCTTCGAAGTTATTAAAATAAAATTGTGCTTGAAATTTTGAACTCACTGGACTGTGTTCACTTTTAAGAACTTGCCAAGAATAGAAAATAATAGAATAGAAAAGAATAGAATATATTGAGGGGAGAGGGAAAGGGAGAGGGAGAGGGAGAGGGAGAGGAAAGGAAAGAGGAGAGGAAAGAGGAGAGGAGAGGAAAGAGAGGAGAGGAGAGGAAAGAGAGGAGAGGAGAGGAAAGAGGAGAGGAGAGGAGAGGAAAGAGGAGAGGAGAGGAAAGAGGAGAGGAAAAGGAAAAGGAAAAGGAAAGGAAAAAGAAAAGAAATTTGCCTACCACCTAGTGTTCCAGGTAAATGTAGGCAGTGTCTAGGCTGCTGCCTGTATTGTCTTCCCCGCTCACTGGAACAAGGACCATAAAATCTTTGCCTACCTTTGCCTACCATTCCTCAGGAGGAAGGGTATCCTTGTCCTCCTCCTGACTGCCCTTCTAGAAATCTGCCTCGGGCTAAGAAATTACTCTTTCTGGAATACCTCATTGTTTCTGGGGAAAGAATGTGGAGACTCTGAAGGACTATGATGTGACATTGGAATTAGACTTGCTCCTTGAGGCCCAGGGAATAAAAATAGGTCAAAGAGCTGAAGTTTAAGGATATACAGATTTTCGCTGGTTAGCAGCAGAAGTCAGACTAGAATTAATTAATTTAGCAAGAATTTATTAAACATTTACTATGTGTCTGACCCAAAGCCCAGTCTTTTTTGTTTGTTTGTTTGCTTTTTTTTTGAGACAGAGTCTCACTCTGTTGCCCTGGCTAGAGTGCCGTGGCATCAGCCTAGCTCACAGCAACCTCAAACTCCTGGACTCAAGCGATCCTCCTGCCTCAGCCTCCCGAGTAGCTGGGACTACAGGCATGTGCCACCATGCCTGGCTAATTCTTTCTTTTTTTTTTTTAATTTTTCAAATTTTAAATTTTTTTATTAATATCTTTCAGCCATGTGATTAGGGTATCCTTAGATAACTTTTTCTATATATTTTTAGTGGCCAATTAATTTCTTTCTATTTTCAGTAGAGACAGGGTGTTACTCTTGCTCAGGCTGGTTTCAAACTCCTGACCTTGAGCCATCCTCCAGCCTCAGCCTCCCAGAGTGCTGGGATTACAATGTGACCCAATGCGCCCAGCCACAAAGCCCAGTCTTATTACTCAAAGAGCTTGGAGACTAGAGAGGGAGACAGAGAAATGGCCATTGCATACAGTATGACAATTTTGTCTAAAGGAATAAACACTCTTCTTTCTACAGCAGCAACCAACACAATAGAGCAATGAACCCATGTTTAGAAAGTCAGATAAGCTTTATAAAGGAGGAGACAGCTACGGTGACTTTTGAAGGACAAGCAGCTACCTTGTAAACGGATTTAGTTTATGGCCCAGGAATGGGCCCTTTAAACCCTGAGCCTGGAGGCAAAGAGAGCACAAGATGATGTCTCTTTGGACTCTCAAAGCTGACTACTGTTGAAGCTTTTGAGATCAGTGGCTGGGGATAAGGAGTGAAGGTGTAGATCATTAAGGGCCTTCATACTGTGCTCGAGAGTCTCCCAGACTCTATCCAGTGGGCAAGGGAGCTCCCTCATGTCACTGTACGGGTCCCCATCTATTAAAAATGGCCTTTGATCAAATGGATGTCTGTTATCCTAACTGCTACTAATCTGGGATGTAAATGCAATAAATAGGCCGGGCACCGTGGCTCACGCCTGTAATCCTAGCACTCTGGGAGGCCGAGGCGGGAGGATCGTTCACAGTCAGGAGTTCGAAACCAGTCTGAGCAAGAGGGAGACCCTGTCTCTACTAAAAATAGAAAGAAGTTAGCTGGACAACTAAAAATATATAGAAAAAATGAGCCAGGTATGGTGGCACATGCCTGTAGTCCCAGCTGCTCGGGAGGCTGAGGCAGGAGGATCTCCTGAGCCCAGGAGTTGGAGGTTGCTCAGGTGAGCTAGGCTGATGCCATGGCACTCTAGCCCGGGCAATAGAGTGAGACTCTATCTCAAAATAAATAAATAAATAAGTGCATTAAATATTTTCATTCATTCATTCATAACTGAGACAGGGTCCTAACTATATTGCTTCCATTACAGTTCAGTGGCATCATCGCAGCTCACTGCAACCTCAAACTCCTGGGCTCAAGCGATCCTCCTGCCTCAGCCTCCTGTGTAGCAGCTGGGACTACAGGCATTCGCCGCCACACTTGGCTAAATGCATTAAGCATTTTTAAAGACATCAATACATCCCAGATGCATGGTGAGGAACTCTTTCACATGCTGTATAGGTATTCAGGGCAGAATTTGAATTAAAAGAGTAACACAATTCCTTGTAATAACTGGAAAAAAAAATACTCTTGTGGTTCCATTTTATCATTTTAAAGCACTTAAAGTTTCTCAAATGTAAAGTCTCACATTTTTATCTGGTAGTTTATATTATGGCATCAGAATTTCAGATGACTTCAGAAAGGAAGCCAGGAAACTTAGCAAGAACATCATTTACAGCTGTGTGCTGTATCAGGTAGCACTTAAAATATATAAATAGGAAGATG
Organism: Mirza zaza; assembly: GCA_008750895.1. Lineage (NCBI taxonomy): Eukaryota > Metazoa > Chordata > Mammalia > Primates > Cheirogaleidae > Mirza > Mirza zaza. Next base: position 21,183 of record VSMD01129363.1, read on the forward strand.
TGAGGAAGAAAAACAGAAAGATTTCCAAAGTTTCCAAAGGATTACCGTAGATTCTTTTTATGGTGGGGGAGAGGGGAGGAAAGAGAAGGGTCAAGTGGAAAAATGATTATATGATTTAAAACATTTTTTTTAAAAAGAATCACATGGTTTTTTCCTGTTTGCATATCTCTATTGGTATTTGTTGATATCAGGACTAGGTCTTGGGAGAGGCCAGTATATTTTAGACTTTTAAAACTTCACTTGGTGGGAGGCCGAGGCGGGAGGATTGCTCGAGGTCAGGAGTTCGAAACCAGCCTGAGCAAGAGCGAGACCCCCGTCTCTACTATAAATAGAAAGAAATTCATTGGCAAACTAATATATATAGAAAAAAATTAGCCGGGCATGGTGGCACATGCCTGTAGTCCCAGCTATTCAGGAGGCTGAGGCAAGAGGATCGCTTAAGCCCAGGAGTTTGAGGTTGCTGTGAGCTAGGCTGACGCCACGGCACTCACTCTAGCCTGGGCAACAAAGTGAGACTCTGTCCCAAAAAACCAAACAAACAAAAAAAAAACTTCACTTGGATTTTAAACTAGAAGCCGGAGACCGCTTAATTCCTAAATTTAACTTCTAAAAATTACTACATGAAAAACTTTGCTCAATCTTTGAATAGCTATTTGCCAGAAGAATTGCTATTTTTGGAAAAGAACTTAAGTATGAGAAACATTTTCTATATAATAAAATGGCTTTTGAAACAACAGTTAAAGATAAAGGTTTATCAAACACATCTAAAGTAAACTTCTTCATAAATATATCCACTGAAAAATTGAATTGCTAGGAAAAAATGGTAAATTTAGGTGAAATCATGAACTGAAGTTACAATGTTCCCACCAGATAACAGTTTTGGGTACTTTTTATAGATAGTTAATAATGGTCTTTAAAGGGCATGGGACTCCCAGCTGAGGCACGAGGATCACTTAAGCTTGGGAGTTTAAGACCAGCCTGGACAACATGGCAAGACCCCATCTCAAAAAATAAATAAATAAATAAATAAATATTTTTAAAAATAAAGGTAATGTCAGGTGGTGCTACCACTAAGTAGTTTTACTGGCAAAGTCTGAAACTAAGATTCTAAAGCCACTCATAGGGTCAAAAGTGTATTTGGAAAATACATAGGATCAGGCAATGGATTAGCGGACCTAAGTCATAATCACCAGTGGCTGCTAGATCATTATAAGCATCAAAGAATCAATATGAGAGGAGAAACTGGGTAAGGTTCTAGAAATTACTTTTGGGTTTTTAACTCTCCTTATGTTAACTGTTTGGCAACTTCTCATCTTGCCTTGTTGTTTTCTTCCCTTCTTTCATTTCTCTACAATAAAGATGGTGGGGGCTGGGGTGAAAGGAGAGAAGGGAAGTGGTATCATGTATGAGCTGGAGGGGAGATTTATATATTTTGAGTACGAGGTATAGTACCGAACAGCTCTGTGACATGGGAGGAAACTATGAATCTCCTTAAGCCTTGGCTATCTCATATATAAAACAAGAAAATTAAAATTTGGGTACTCTGGGGCAGGGCATAGTAGTTCATGCCTAAAATCCTGGCACTCTGGGAGGCCGAGGTGGGAGGATCTCTTGAGCTCAGGAGTTCGAGACCAGCCTGAGCAACAGTGAGACCCCATCTTTACTAAAAATGGAAAAATTATGCTGGCATCCTGGCAGACACCTGTAGTCCCAGCTACCGGGGAGGCTGAGGCAGGAGGATCACCTGAGCCCAGGAGTCTAAGGTTGCTGTGAGCTAGGCTGATGCCACGGCACTCTACTCAGGACAACAGAGTGTGAGTCTATCTCAAAAAGAAAAAAGAAAAGACAAAGACAAAGAAACCAACCAAGTACAAAAATGGCGTAGATTTGGAGTTTGATTCCAATAAACAAAAAATGACAAAACATTATGCTAAAAATCTCTCTACTTTCATATATGTTTGAAATTTTCCATAACACAAAGTTCAAAGTAGAAAATTAGAAAACTATTAAAAATGGTAACACTTTTCTGAAAGCAAGATAATCAACTTGTAAACAAACTCTCTTGTACATCTTCTTGGATGTTTGATTATTCCCCTACTAACTGGAAACTGACATGCTAACAGAGACAGTTGTGATATCACAAAATTCTGTCTATATTAAATATAATGCAATTTATGGACTTTGAAAGAGCCCAGGAATCAAGAAAAAAAAAAGTATCACAGTTAGATTGAAAGACACTAGGAATCAAGAAAAGAAAGTATCACAGGTAGATTTATCTTTACAGTAAAGATTTCCAGGAATTCTTCCCTTGCTTCCCCTACAGAACCAGTGCACTGTGCTCCATCTTTCTAGAGCAGGGGTCCTCAAACTTTTTAAACAGGGGGCCAGTTCACTGTCCCTCAGACCATTGGAGAGTGTGGGCACATTCCACACATGCGCACTGTGGGCCCAGGACGAGTCAGCTGCTAAGCAGGACAGGCAGCGGTGGCAAAAAGACCTGTGGGCTGGATAAATGTCCTTGGCAGGCTGCATGTGGCCCTTGGCCCCTAGTTTGAGGACGCCTGTTCTAGAGGAACTGTGCTCAAGAGATGACACTCCAATGACAGCTCATTTTAAGCCTGGGAGTGGCAAGTCCTCATGGATGGCAGCAGCATTTGCAACATGCCATTACAAAGTGCTTGACAGATTTTAAAGCACAGTGCCTCATTTTACCCCCACTACAGCTCAGTAAGGTCACCCAGAACAGGAAGTTCATTATTATTTTAAAGAGAAACCACCAGCTGTGGAGGCATGGCTCATTATTATCAATTTTGAGGGGGAAGAAAAAAGAAAACAGAGAGTAACCTGCTTCTCTCCCAATGAAACAAATTATCCGCTGAAAACACACCACACCACTCAAAAAAGCACTGTTCTTCTTACCTAGACTTATCAGTAAAGGAAAATAAGAAAGGAACAAACACTTGGAAAATGCCATTCTTAAAGGAGCACAGAGTACATGACAAAAATTTTATGATACGCCATTAAAATGACATGCCATTTTCACCTGTCCGAATGCAAATATTTATTTTAAAAGACCATTTTACTGAGGCATAATTGACACACAAAAAGCTGTACACAGTTAATGTATACAATTTGACAAATTTGGAGATCAGTACACCCATGAAACCATTAGTTCAATCAATATCATAAACATCTGTCCCCACTAAAATTTTCCTCCAATTCTATCTATTCATGTGCTTATTTTTTAAGCCGGGGTCTCACTATGTTGCTCAGGCTAGTCATGAATTCCAGTTTCAATGGATCCTCCTGCATCTGCCAGCCAAAGTGCTGGGATTACAGGCATGAGCCACCACGCCTGGCCCTCCGTATTTTGCTAGCAATTTTTTAAAACTGTGAAATATTGTATATATTTTATGGTGTACAACATGTAAAACATGATGGGTTTTTTTTTTTTTTTTTTGAGACAGGGTCTCACTTTGTTGTCCAGGCTAGAGTGCCATGGCATCAGCCTAGCTCACAGCAACCTCAATCTCCTGGGCTCAAGCAATCCTCCTGCCTCAGCCTCCCCAGTAGCTGGGTCTACAGGCATGCACCGCCACGCCCAGCTAATTTTTTCTGTATATATTAGTTGGCCAATTAATTTCTTTCTATTTATAGTAGAGAAGGGGTCTTGCTCTTGCTCAGGCTGGTTTCGAACTCCTGACTTCGAGTAATCTGCCTGCCTCAGCCTCCCAGAGTGCTAGGATTACAGGGGTGAGCCACCTGGCCCAGCCAACATGATGTTTTGAAATACATATACACTGTGGGATGGCTAACTCAAGCTAATTAACATATACATTACCCCACATACTTATGTTTTTTGCGGTGAGAACACTTATAATCTACTCTTAGCAATTTTCAGGTACAAAATGCATTGTTACTAATTATAATTACTATGTTGTACAACAGACCTCTTGCATAGAGACAACTGCAATTTTGTATCTTTTGACCAACACCTCCCCCAATTCCCCATCCCATCCTCTTTATTATTATTTTAGGAAGTAATTAAGTGGTAACACTTATTATAAGATCCACCCTCTCAGCAAATTTTTAAGTATAAGGATTTGACATTAGGATCTTAAGAGGTATCTATCTGTGCTCCCATGGTTCACTATAGCACTATGCAAAGTAGAAAAGACATGGAAGCAACCTAACTATCTATACACAGATGAATGGATAAAGAAAATGTGGTATAAACATACAATGAAATAATATGCAGCCTTAAAAAATGGGGGCAAGGATCTTGCCATTTGCAACAACATGGATGAAATTAGAGCACTTTATGCTAATGAAATAAGCCAGACATGGAAGGACCAAAACTATATGACTGTAAGTATATGACAAATCTAAAATAATTTTACATGTGATAATAACCCTAAAGGAGGGAGAGAGGAAGAGAAATAAGCATTCCCATATCAAGTGTCTACTACATTTTCCATCTTTGTGTCAGGCATCGTATTTGTGGATTACATTAATCTACTCTTCATAAACACAAGATAAAAAACGCTAGTTCCACCTCAGATTCGAGTATATCTAGTCTTTTTTGGGGGAAAGAGTCAAGGAACCCAAATGGATCACGACAAAGTGACAGATCTACACTGTCTTGGTTCTAGAAAGCCACTAAATACTCAATACAATTTAATATTAAGAAACAACTAAAGTGCTTATACAAACAAAGAGAAAATGTCAAACAAACCCACCCATACTGCCCAGTGTCTTCCTGACTATACATTCCATCTCAAGGACCAAGATCAGGTGTTAAAACAAGCAGAGAAGACATGTTCCAGGAATACTCTACCAATAGCACACTACTACAAAGCTAACATTTCACACTAATCTAAATATTTAACTTTCTGCTCTTTTGTGCTTATTTTAAAGCATCTAGTCAATATCATTGCTTGGTCTGTTTTATGTTTACTTTACAGGCAAAGACATTCTTTTTACAAGATAAACTGCATTTCTTTTTGCTGAACATTCTGGCTATTACATGTCCCACCTTTCCACTTTGAGTTTAATTTCACTGGTGGAAATTGCTGGATGTGTAGAACTATGTTTCATGACTCTTCTGCTGACATAGCTAAAATTAAGAAGAAAATAATAAAAATCATGCATAATCACTAGGAATCCCAGTGTTCTACTGTATTTCCTAATTAAAGAATCTTAATGGCATGGGCAATATAAGTAACCTTAACACTTGTACCCCCACATAACACGCTAAAAAAAAAAAAGAAAGAATCTTAATAATTAAAAAAGAATCATCTATTTCCTTTGTAATAACCTTATTCTCAGTTACGCTGTAGAAGTCGCCTTTTCTGGGGACAGAGAAATACATTATACTACTCTGTTAAGTATAAGTGTGACAATAGGCCACACACGGCACTGAGAAAAGCAGACTGCACCAGTCCCCAGTGACCAGGCAGCAAGATGTCACCACGCCCACAAATGACAGACATTTCTAAACTCTGCCCACTGAGTCAGTTCTGGTTATCTCTTTCCATCAGAAAGGTGCCACCCCTGCCCTGTCCCTTGCCTTTGGACATCAAAAAGAATAATTCACGGCTGCTACCTAAACCCTTGAAAATATAAAAATACATGAGTTCATTGTGATACTCAAAAATTAAGGGAAACAAAAACAAAACCCCCCACCAAGCAGTGATTGCCAATGGAGATAACCAGTCGCCAACATCACATGTTGAAAACTCACAATAAAAGAGAAAGAAGCATTTATTTAAACTGCTTTTTAAAATGAACTCTATTACAGGGTAAAAAATTAGGAAAATCATCATTTTTCAACCTCTAATGAAATAATGAGCAAAAGAGCAATGGATGAAGCCACTGAAATGAAGTCGACAGGTGCCTTACAATGCAGGTATATTCATTAGGTCATTACTACCTGAATTCACAGACCAATCTTAGCGTCACCAAAGTAACTCAAAACAAAGTCACTTCATAAAAGGAGGCCATATGAAGCACACAGTCCCTAACACCAATGGTGGATTCCTGCCCCCAAAAGGGAAAGCTGACAGTAACCAAACCTTTCAAATCTAATTAAACCTTTCAATTTACAGTAAAGACAGGGGACATAGGAACAAGCTAAAGGACACCTAAAGGAAGAAAACAGACAAACCCAGAGGAGGGTCTTTCCTCAGGAAGGCTGATACTTTTTTCAACAATTTAATTGTCAGAAAAAAAGGGAGAGTGGGGGAAGGGAAACAGCTCTAGATTAAAAGACATTTAAGAGATTTAACTAATGTAATACATGGACCGGATATGAACAAGTCAATTGCACAAAGAAAACTGAGCAAGAAGAGAACAAAGTGATTAAAAAGCTGGGGTGAAATCTTGATCACTGTTAAAAATATGAGTGACGAGTTTCTGGGACGGGTTATACTGTTCTCTCTATATTTTGGTATATTTGAAAACATTGATTCCTGAGATAGGAGGAGTCCTAAACTGTAGGTAAAATTTCTGTTATCCAGGGAATGTTTTCACTGGCAGTGTTTGTTATGCAAACACGCCCTTGCCTTCCTCTTCTTCAAAGTCACAAGGCTGAGATTATAGAGATTAAAATGACTCTTTGGAAGTATCAATAATTTGAAATATAAAAAAAAAATCCAAGTAAATAAGTTTGTATGAAAAGAAACTCCAGTTTTTTATTCTACTGCCCTGCTTTGTAAAATCTGGGGTATTTAAAAAATTAAATCTCGAGTAGAATAAAGGAATCGAGAAAAAAGCAAGCGAGGGCAAAAGGGTTAATAAAGCTTTTTCTTTCCAACTAAATTCAGGCTTCTGAGTGAGGGACCACAGGTAGGCACTACTACCTTGAGGTCTAGAATTCTATCACCACTGTGTAGAAGAAGGACATCTGATGAAATTGCAAAACAGGCAACAATTATTGCAGCCTTCCAAGCCTGAGCAAGAGTGAGACCCCGTCTCTACTAGAAAAAAAAAAAATACAAAGAAATTAACTGGCCAGCTAAAAATATATAGAAAAAATTAGCCAGGCATGGTGGCGCATGCCTGTAGTCCCAGCTACTAGGGAGGCTGAGGCAGGAGGATCGCTTGAGCCCAGGAGTTTGAGGTTGCAGTGAGCTAGGCTGATGCCACGGCACTCTAGCCAGGACAAAGTGAGACTCTGTCTAAAAAAAAAAACAAAAAACAAAAAAACCCAAACAATTATTGCAGCCTTGTGGGACCATAAGCAGAAGACCATAAGCTGAATTGTGACCTATACCATCTGTGACAAAATTGTATGTCGTTTTAAGCAAAATAAACAAACGAAAACACAGACAACCCCGTCCATACTCCTTTATCAGAGTGTGCTTATTCTTTAAAATACTTTTCTGAGATGATTAATGCAGCAGGCTGGTGAGAGACGCAGTCTATGATGGGAGTATAAATCAGAAACATTGTCTCCTCTGCACAAATCAAAACCTTTTGCCTAGTATCTAAAGATTTCCTAGATTCTGCATAATATGGTTGCTTTCGCGCTTTCTACTTCCTTCTGGGCATCATGACTTTAGCTTCAGTGGACCATGAGCTCTAGCTCTGTTGTGACCCCTTTCTTCCCAACACTTTCAGTTTTTTTTTTTTTTGAGACAGAGTCTCACTTTGTTGCCCAGGCTAGAGTGAGTGCCGTGGCATCAGCCTAGCTCACAGCAACCTCAAACTCCTGGGCTCAAGCAATCCTATTGCCTCAGCCTCCCAAGTAGCTGAGACTACAGGCATGTGCCACCATGCCTAGCTAATTTTTTGTATATATATTTTTAGTTGGTCAATTAATTTCTTTCTATTTTTAGTAGAGACAATGTCTCGCTCAGGGCTGGTTTCGAACTCCTGACCTTGAGCAATCCGCCTGCCTTGGCCTCCCAGAGTGCTAGGATTACAGGCATGAGCCACCGTGCCTGGCCAACACTTTCAGTTTTGATCCTCACACTGGCCTCTCCTTAAGGCTGTGGATCTTAACTGAGATCTTTCTCATCTTCAGCCAAAAGGTTAGAAAGAACACCAGGTGGGTCTCATCTTATTCTTTCCATAATCATTAGCTTCAGCATTTGCACAGAGCATTGGCTGTAAGGTCAAGTGCACGCTCGCTATGCCTCACACTGTAGTCTTATACAGGCCTGTTTATTCTGCTATGGTGTAAACACCCCGAGAACAGAACTGTACCTTGTTCAGTCTTTTAATCTCTCACCTCCTCTCAAATGTTTGCTAAACGCAAGTGAGAAAATTAGAACAGGAACTCACCATCATTTCCCGTACACAGCTGTTAATACCTGACCACTCTGATCTCCTTGACCTCCTGGGGAATATTTAATTGAAAGACAGAAAGACACCCCTCCACCTTCAGCCACTAATTAATTTAACTATTTTGTTAAAGTAGAGATACTTCTTCTCACATCATTTCTTGGCAGAGCCAATTCCTCTGGGCTACACACACTGTAGAATCAACAGGATGATGAAGAACCTCACACTTTACCCCAGAGATATCCTACTTCATTTATTCTCCAAGAAAAACCACCATTTCTGCCCATCTTTTCCCAAAGTAAGAGCTTTGATTACATAGTATTCTACTGTTACGAATCAGCTGCAACAAAAATATGAGACCTAGAGCTGAGAATAAAAGCAGATATCACAACAAGATGCAAAATAAAATCTCATCGCTACAAATATTTATATGTATATATTTGTATGGCTATTTACCCAAAATGTGAAAATACTTATCTCTGGGTGGATAACATAATTTTCAACATTTAATTTTATAAATATTCAGATATCAATGGGTGCCGTGGCTCACACCTGTAATCTTAGCACTTCGGGAGGCTGAGGCAGGAGGATTGCCTGAGGTCAGGAGTTCGAGACCAGCCTGGGAAAAAGCAAGACCCTATATATACACAAATAATTAAAAAATTAGCCAGGCGTGGTGACATACACTGTTGTAGTCCCAGCTACTCAGGAGGCTGAGGAAGGAGAATCACTGGAGCCCAGAAGTATGAGGTTGCAGTGAGCTACAGTGATGTCACTGCACTCTAGCTCAGGTGACAAAGTGAGATCCTGTCTCAAAAAAATAAAAAATAAAAAAGGAAAAAAAAAACAGAAACAAAAATACTGATATTATGTTAAATAAGTTATTTAAAAAATCAGTGAACATGAGGAAAACTACATGTGTTGCAATATATTGCTTTGGCTGTAGTATTTGAAAAACTATGGCCTTACAGAAAGATGTAACTCGCTAGTCAAGGGAATATTTTAATACCCTTTGCTGATAACTGTGGATGTTCCTCATTGATATTACACAAAAACTTGACAAGGGGTAGTTCTTAAAGATTTCAGTATTTTACTTTGTTCTTCTATTTGTCAGAGGGGGATATATGCAGAAATAAATATTAATTTAGGTCTCTAGTGTCTACAAATATTTTACTATCTTTGTTTTCTGTAGTTCGGTTTCATGATTTTTTTTTTTAAAGACAGGGTCTTTTTCTGTCACCTAAGCTGGAGTGCAGTGGCACAATCATAGCTCACAGCAACCTCAAACTCCTGAGCTCCAGTGATCCTCCTGCCTCAGCCTCCCAAGTAGCTAGAACTACAAGTGCACCAGCTAATTTTTAAGTTGTTTTTTTTTTTTTTTTTGTAGAGATGGGATCCCAAACTCCCAAGTTCAAGTGATTTTCCTGCCTAGTTATTTCCTGTTTTTATTTCTCAGAATATCCAAGGGCCTTGGCACCTTGTATTCTTATCCATATCCAGGGTGCCAAATACGTGTCCTGACTCTTAAGATGAACCTTTCTCTCTGGAGTGGCATGGTGGAGCGGAATGGTGAGAGTGTGCAGAGTTATTATGATGCTGAAACACAAAGTATGGAAATCACTGGCATGTTCCTGTGAGCATCGCTCATGGAAGCTTGGGAGTAGTCCATGGCAAGGACAGAACCCCTAGGAGAGAGTCCTCACTGCAGAGCTTCCTCTGAGGCAGTGGGTAAGGGCATCAGGTGGGCACAAGGCGCAAACTCAGGCTCCACACTTTGCTGTCCATCACCTGCCTGTGTCCCACTCCTGGCCTCCTTCCTTTGCTGTTCCCGACAGTCATTTCTCTGACTTGCCTAAAGACTTCCTACTGTAGTTTCCCCCCAGAATTTCAGGGCAGGGTGGGTGACAAGGCTGTCTTTCTAAATGTACCTTCCCAGTGGCATTTCAGGTCGTATCAACAATAAATTGCAAGGCAGATCCCTTTGTAATTATCTCTACTGTAGTCTATTCTGTCCTCTGCAGAAGAGATTTTATTAAGGTCTGCTCCAGGTCGGGCACAGTGACTCATGCTTGTAATCTTACCACTCTGGGAGGCTGAGGCGGGCGAATAGCTCGAGGTCAGGAGTTCGAAACCAGCCTGAGCAAGAGCAAAACCCCGTTTCTACTAAACATAGAAACAAATTAATTGGCCAACTAAAAATATATAGAAAAAATTAGCCGGGCATGGTGGCGCATTCCTGTTGTCCCAGCTACTCCGGAGGCTGAGGCAGGAGGATTGCTTGAGCCCAGGAGTTTGAGGTTGCTGTGAGCTAGGCTGAACCAGGGCACTCTAGCCTGGGCAACACAGTGAGACTCTGTCTGGGGGGAAAAAAAAAAAAAAAAAGATCTGTTCCTATTCTGTGTCAACACATATTCTGAAAGCTGAAGGTGGGAGTCTCTATTAAATCATTAAATTCTCCCATTGCTCAACAATTTCCACTCTCTCCCCATTCGATGATACATTTTTAATAATTAAAAAAACTTCCTCACCCTGGCATCCAAGACGCTCACTGCTACCTCCACAATTTTCACATAAAGAGCCTTTAAAAACAATGCTCTCAGAACACAGTTCTGGAGGCAAAGGTGTTCACAAAGCAAGTAATGCAAGTACAAATGGCCACATGTCATTAACTAAACTAAACCAGTCTGCCATAGTCTGTATTTTTATAAACACACATATAAATATATAGAAATGTACGTGGAAAACCAGACACGGTAGCACACTTTTACTCCCAGCTACTCAGGAGTTCAAGAACCCATTAAACAAACAAACAAAAAAGAGAAAAAGAAATGTATGAAGTAGGACATACAATGGAATGTTAACAGTGGTTGTTTCTGAATGGTAGGAAAATCTGTAATTTGAAACCTTTACATTTCATTTATGGTCTCTTGACTTTTATAATCAACAATAAAATAGATCAGGCATGATCATTTTGCCAAGTGAAATGAAAATATAATTTTATACACTTAAGTCTAAGGAGAGGGTTTAAGAAAAAAGGAAATTTCTTAAGTGGAAAAAGGCCTAGATTGTGATCATGTGACAATCACACTTCTGTCTGCAGGTATGTTCTCTTGAGATGGAGGGAAAACTTCTCATCTCCCTGAAAAAACGTACCCAATATTCCGTTAGACGATCCTTCAAATTTCTACGTAAGTTTTATTTTCAAAAAATGATACGATTAGGCCTCTCAATCCCATCCTTTATATAAAAAGTAGGCAAAGTTTTTTGCACATCTGTTCAACCTCTTTGAAAATTAAAAGTGAAAAATTTCCTACTGTTTTCTCTTGAGCCCTTTGGGACATTACAAGAGGAACTGCCTATAGGCGCACTATCTGTTTAACCATAAATCTGTGATATTTGTGCTGGTCTCATACTGTACCTGTCTCAAGGAGTATGCAGATGGGGTCTTGGAATCCCAAACTATACAAAACAAGGCTGTCCAGAATTTACCTCACAGCTCAGAGCTCTCAAAATCCTAAAAACCCCTGAGTGCCCCAGGGAGCTTATGTGGGTTACACGTATGTGTTTGTGGCACTGGTATAGAATGAAAACTAGAATAAAAAAATAATCTATGGCATATGAATATAACATTTTGTAGAAAAATAACCATATTATCCAAAACAAGAATATTTAGTGAGAAGAACGACATGGTTTTACATTTTTGTAAATCTCTGTAATGCCTGGCTTGGTTCTGTGTTCAGTCTGTTGCGATGTATGTGGTTGAAGTATATGAAGAAAATCCAGCCTCACACAGATAAGTAGCTGCAGAAAGGAGAAGTATTTTAATGTCCTTATTCTGATCATTGTGGATGTCCCTTTTTGATACCAGCACCAAAATTTGACAAATGGTGTTTTCTTAAAGGTTAGTTGGACAACAGAAAAAGAAATGAGTGCAATAAAAACTGGTGAGATCCTACTGAGGTCTGTAACTGACTTAACAGAACTGTACCCATATCATTTTCCTGCTTTTAATAATGTAGGGTGGCTATGTAAGACGTCATCTCTGGGGGAAGCAGGGGGAAGGGTACCTGGAACTCTGTTCTATTTCTGCGACTTCTTATGAGTCTTAAACTATTTCAAAATAAAATTTATTTTTAAAAAGATTTAAAAAAAACAAAAAAACAGGGCTGTCTTACTGCCCTTGCCACCTATGCCCATTTCCATTTGATTGATCTGAACACCTCCTACATGAACCGTCAACACATGTCATAGTTAATGCAAATTGCCCATCAAATCTGATGCTTTAGAGTTATACTGAAGCTTGATTTTTATTTTCCTAACTACATAGCTGAGCAGCCCTGAAATCTTGTCTTTAAAATACGATGTGGGCCTCTGGCGTCTTTACTAAATACATCTCCACAAGCTTGAGTGAGGTTTTTTGTTTTGTTTTTTTTTATTGAGACATAGTCTCACTCTGTTGCCCAGGCTAGAGTGAGTGCCGTGGCATCAGCCTAGCTCACAGCAACCTCAAATTCCTGGGCTCAAGCAATCCTCCTGCCTCAGCCTCGTGAGTAGCTGGGAATACAGGCATGAGTGACCACCATGCCCGGCTAATTTTTTCTATATATTTTTTTTAGTTGGCCAACTAATTTCTTTCTTTTTTTAGTAGAGATGGGGTCTTGCTCTTGCTCAGCCTGATTTCAAACTTCTGACCTTGAGCGATCCACCCACCTCAGCCTCCCAGAGTGCTGGGATTACAAGGTGTGAGCCACCCCACCCAGCCATTTGAGTGAGTTTTAAGTACCTCTTAAGGAGTATTTTAAAAAGAGCTATAGGCTGTGCACAAAAGGCTGAGGTGGAAGGATAGCTTGAATCCCAGAGTTTAAGACCAGCCTGGGCAACACAAGATCTCCTCTCTACAAAACATTTTAAAAATCAGCCAGGTACAGTGTCGCACACCTGTAGTCCAATCTATTTGGGAGGCTGAGGCAGGAGGATTGCTGAGTCCAGGATTTCCAGGTTATAATGAGCTATGAGAGACTCACTGTATGTCAACCTGAGCCACCTGTGGGCTACTTCCAAAAGAAGTAGAATAAAAGTCTGGCAATGTGATGTTATAAGATCAGCAATGGGTTTCAAAGACAGTTAGACCTTAAAATGAGCTATGTGACTTTGGGAAAGTTACTCATACCCTTGGTGTTTCAGTTTCCTTCAATTTCCTTAGAAATACTTCTTTTTTTTTTTTAATTTTTTTTGAGACAGAGTCTCACTTTCTTGCCCAGGCTAGAGTGAGTGCCATGGCGTCAGCCTAGCTCACAGCAACCTCAAACTCCTGGGCTCAAGCAATCCTGCTGCCTCAGCCTCCCCGAGTAGCTGGGACTACAGGCATGTGCCACCATGCCCGGCTAATTTTTTCTATATATATTAGTTGGCCAATTAATTTCTTTCTATTTATAGTAGAGATGGGGTCTCGCTCTTGCTCAGGCTGGTCTCGAACTCCTGAGCTCAAACGATCCACCCACCTCGGCCTCCCAGAGAGCTAGGATTACAGGCTTGAGCCACCGTGCCCGGCCATAGAAATACTTCTTAAGGGTATGGAGTAGTTGTTCAATAAATCCTGGTTTCCTTTCCTTCCATCCATTCATAAAAGTCTGTGAAACATTCTGTCAACTGGCAGAATCCAAGCAGCCTGGGAGCTAGTTTCAGCTCCTTTGAAACATAAGACAGTTAAGGGAGACATCCATTTGCCACCAGTCCACTTGCTCGAATTCTAACACAGTATCTGTGCCAAATAAATACACAGTGCCCTACAGCAAAAGCAGTTCAGAGACTGAGCTAAGCCTTGCAATAGCCTGTGCATTATTTTTGGCCCTACCAGGCCATTTAATCTCACTGGCCAGCAAAATTTTGTCCTCAAAGCAGGTTGAGATGCATGTGAAATTCTGATCATCAGAAAAAAACACTTACATGATAAAACCCAAAAATCCCAAGAAGTTATTCTTCAGAGTAAAAGTCCTGTTCTCAGAACACCTGCAATCTTATTATGTTTTTTGTTTCCCATTCCTTCTGCCCTGGAAAATGCAGGCACATGGCTCTGTCCCATGGGTACAGAAGCTTCGGACAAGGTCCCCATGACTTCTGTCCCACAGACGAGAAAGTGAACAGATTTCACATCTGCTGGGTGTTTTCTCCGGGAAGGCGCTTGCTTGATACAAGCCTTCCTGAAGGAAATCTCTTCAGACATGAGACAGAAAACTCACTTCTAGAAAAGCCCAGGTCAGTATCACACATTGGGGAATTCCAGGGGCAAAGCAGGCAAACAAGGAAGTGGCCTGATTATTCACCCCAGGGTCATGTGCTCACAGCAGGTATTTAAGAGTAGCAATTTCATTGAGCTTGCTTTTTTTGTCTGGGAGCAGGGAAGGAGGAAAGGTACAAGGACAAAGGAGAAGAATTATGTCAATAGGAAGGAGAATTTCACTTTTCAATTCCTTGGTTTATCAGTGATTCTCAAACTTAACTCTGCATCAGAATCCCCCAAAGAGCTTTTCAAAATACAGAATCAAAGTCCTAGTCCAGACTCACAGAATCAGATTTGCTGCGTTGGAATATAGGAATGTGCCTTACTGTAAAGTTCAGAAGGGCTTTGATATTTACTTAACAACAACTGAATTTAAAGCAGGGGACCTGTCTAATCTGAGTATAGGTTCTATTAAGAGTTGGCTGCCTCTGCCTTTAAGGGGACTATTATAATAAGGTATACTGCAAATAATATAAACTCACCAAGAACAATTATTCAATTAAATTCCATATGTATTATAGTATGACAAATTCACTAAATCAGGTGCCTTAAATATGCACATTGTATCATATTCCAATCACACCTCAGTAACACTGTAAATTTTAAAAGTACCCTGAAGCACAACTCTCTCCACACTTGATGGGAATAGGGCAATTATGAACAAAGAAATGCATAAAAAAAAAAAAAATCTGTGGCATCTAAAAAATATCCCATATATATTTCCAGGTGTTAGATGCTGAGTATACTAATACTGAAAAACCATAAGCCTCGTAGTTGTGAGGGACAAGAGGCACATAAACATATACATTTTTATATACACGTATTAATAATCACTGGGTACTATGTGTGGCCATTGTCTAAATTTTATACATATCAATGAATCTAATCCTCGTAACATGATGGATAGGTACAATTATTATTGTCATTTTTCGCTGAGAAAGGTATGCCACAGAGACCTTAAATACCAAAACCAAAGTTAAAAAACTAGCAAGTGACATGTCAAAATTTACGGCCGGGCGTGGTGGCTCATGCCTGTAATCCTAGCACTATGGGAGGCTGAGGCTGGCGGACTGCTCGAGGTCAGGAGTTCTAAACCAGCCTAAGCAAGAGTGAGACCCTGTCTCTACTAAAAATAGAAAGCAATTAATTGACCAACTAATAATATATATAGAAAAAATTAGCCAGGCATGGTGGCGCATGCCTGTAGTCCCAGCTACTTGGGAGGCTGAGGCAGTAGGATCGCTTGAGCCCAGGAGATTGAGGTTGCTGTGAGCTAGGGTGATGCCACTGCACTTACTCTAGCCTGGGCAACAAAGTGAGACCCTGTCTCAAAAAAAAAAAAAAATTTTTTTTTTTAAATTTAGGCACTTGATATAAATTTGCTAGGGCTACCATTCACAAAATACTACAGACTAGGTGGCTTAAACAACAAAATTTATTTTCTCACGGTCCCAGAGGCTGGAAGTTCAAGATCAAGGTGTCACAGCAGGTTTGGTTTCTCCTGAGGCCTCTCTCCTTGGCTTACAGATGTCTGCCTCATCCTATGTCCACACGTGGCCTTTCCCCTGTGCCAACATGTACCTAGTGTCTTTCTTTTTATAAGGACAACAGTGATGTTGGATTAGGGCCCTACCCTAAAAGCCCCGTTTGAATTTAACCTTTTCTTTAAAAACCTCATCTCCAAATATCGTTGCCTTTTGAATTACCAGGGGTTGGGACTTCAACCCGTGCATTTTTGGGGGACACAATTCAGCCCATGACACTTACGGTGTAACTAACCGCAAGAAAGTTACTAGACCTTTCTAGGCCTCAGTTTCTCCAACTGTAAAACAGTGCTATAGAGGATACAATGAGAGAATTCATGCAAAATGCACAGCACAGTGTATGCCACAGAGCATCACTTTGTAGATGCAAAAAACAAAAATCAGAGACAGTGACTCGCCCTTTTTCCTTCCCTAGAGCAGAGAGCTCACACTACAAAAACACACCTGCCTGTAAAACCGATTGTAAAATCTGGGACAATTTTACATAATTTAGAATTTTTCACACACACAGTTCTTTTCAAATTTTATTAAACACAAGGAAGTAAGAGGAGCAGCTCATATTTATGATCTGATTAATGAAAATTCGGTTGGGAAGACATAGTACTTTCTTGGGACTGTATGTGCATTTAATTCATCCTGTCTCCTAAACTGCATAGACAACTGGCTATACTCACACAGATACTCGTCTCAGAAGATTAATACCTGCTTTAACTATTAGAAAAGAAAGACAACCCAACGCTTTAAAAATAAAAATTGGGATTGTACTTACACTTGCCTAGTAGTCTACATATATTAAACCTATTTAATCCACAACACAATCCTGTAATATTATTTTATTTAGCTCTTATAACAATCATGTAAAGAAAGTATTATTGCTATATCATAACCAAGGGAACAAGAGCATAGAAAAGTTAGATGTTTTTTCTTAAAGGTCACTAAGCTTGTCGATGATAGGCAGAACAAGAACTCTCGGTGACACCTTCGGTCTGAAGCCAAGGCCACCGAAGGCCACCACCTACCCTGGGAAACTGCAACACCTGGTTTTTTTCTCATTCTTTACACCTGGCACAAACAGAGTGGGTGCTAAGCAAACATGGCAGTCTGATCTGGAGGCAATCTAGACTGAGTTGAAAAATCTCTTTTATGCCCTTTATGTGGGGCCAAGTTTTTCCAACAACTTTGACCACCAACAGTCCCTTGGACTGACAGCTGTTGGAAGGGAAACGATCACAGCGTCCTCCTTTTCCACCCTCTGGCACACAGGGTGCGCTCGTTTAAGCTCACCAAGTTCAGGTATTCATGGAGAATTGAGGGTTCAAGTAAATGTTTGCTGTGTAATCAAATCAGAGAACATTCTTCCTTTAGTGATAGCAGTGAGAACTTTTCTGCCATGACCACAGAAAAACATTAACAAGCAGCAGCAGCATTGATAAAAATCTCTGTCTGTCTGTCTGTCTCTGTCTCATGGTCTACAACAGAGAAGTCTGTAGGGCCTTATCAATCCTCCAAATTCTATGATTCCATCATAGTCCGCGCCTTCCGGGTGGTTAAAATAACCACTTTGAGTACCAACTCTGGGTACCGTGCAGCAACTGGATCTCCCAGTGTAGACCCACAGTATTCTCAGTCTGCAGTGTGCTTCCAGGAAAGCACTGATTCTGTATGTGACAGGGACCCTCCCAGTTCCCAGAGGGAATGACACTGGATGATACGGGTGATCTGAGTCACAGTGGTTTGCTTTCGTCAGGGCGGGCCCCTATATCGTAAAAATGGAGCTATATTGAGAGAAATCATGCTAACTATTA
The DNA here is from genome assembly GCA_008750895.1 of Mirza zaza. Classification (NCBI taxonomy): domain Eukaryota; kingdom Metazoa; phylum Chordata; class Mammalia; order Primates; family Cheirogaleidae; genus Mirza; species Mirza zaza. The sequence goes on from VSMD01129363.1 coordinate 39,098, forward strand.
TTTTCAAGAATATACTGCTGCCTGCTTGGATTTAAAAAAAAAAAAATTTTTTTTTTTTTTTTAAAGAGACAGGCTCTCACTCTGTCACCCAGACTGAAGTGCAGTGTCGTGATCACAGCCTACTTACTGTTAACCTGGAACTCCTGGGCTCAAGCAATCCTCCTGCCTCAGTCATTAAAGTAGCTAGGACTGCAGGCACATAACAACATGCTGGCTAATTTTATCTTTAGTGTAGAGATGGGGTCTCAATATGTTGCCCAGGCTGGTCTTGAACTCCTGGCTTTAAACAATCCTTCCAATTTAATCTCCCAAAATGCTGGGATGCTAGGCATGAGCCACCACCATGCTCCGCCATTTTTTTTTTTTTTTTTTTTTTTTAGCTTCAAGTTTGTTTTGCTTTAAGCACCCAGGCAAGTTTTGACTCTGTCATGGAAACTATCCGGCCATTTCTGAGCTGTTCTGTATGCAAGCAAGGGAGACGAGCAGAGCTCTAAGCTCTACTTCTACGCCATCCTGTGACTTCAGGGACTTGTGAATGCCAAGTTTGTTCACCTCTGTTGCTTCTGTCCATCATGTCGTGAACTGCCTGTCACCTCCCTGGCGACTTACTTCACAGGGCTGTTGTAAAAGGCTCAGAAAAAGTTCTGTGGTCCTAAAAAGCAAAGCATTTGGCAAAAGAACTTACAGGATCAAGCGTCACTAGCATTATACTACCTGTCTGAGTTAATCATTTCAAAGGACTCTGAGATCTGAGGTCGACAAATTCACTAAAAACACAGACTCATTCTAGGTTATCTTTTGAAAATCAGGCATCCAAAAAGTACTCTCCTTCTGATGTCCTGACTGAGAGAGAAGAAATTTCACAAAGAAATAAAGAGGCATACAAATGCTTCTATAATCCTACAAAGAGCCAGATTCAAGTATGCATTTATCCACTCACAGTGACAAATATTTGTTAAATAGATACAGAGCATTACTAGATGCTATATAGGGACAAAGAACTGTGTAAGGCATGTCCCTATATCCTCCTGTACTACAACCGCACGACAAAGACACCACTTTTGTTTAGATTTCCTTCGCAGATAAACAAAGGATTCACGTTTCCCTAGAAAAATGGAACATAGAAGAACAAAATAATTTCTTTCGGGCTTCATAGAAAAATTTAATGTAGAACATGCTGGGGGAGAAACTCTTATCTATTAGTTTCCACTGACAAGACCTTTCTCAAGAGTGACTGAGCTACACAATGACTGACTTCCACGACAACCTGATTAAATCTGACATGCACATCACATGGGAGGGGACAAGGGACCCACGTGTCCTTCAGTCTCAAAAAGAACAGTTGAAATGTACTGTCAGGGAAAGCAGGAAGAACATCACAATCATGTGGATTGGAAAGAAGATCAAAAACGATAGGACAGAATTATTCCAAATAACTGCAAGTCACTAGGACTTCCGTAAGAGCCCTGCCATATAAAATCACACGTGCCTCCTCAATGACAGGACAAGTTAAGGCCTGTCTCATGCCTCACTTCTGCCACTGACTGAGCTTGAGAAGGGAAATCAAGACAACCTTTTAAAGTTAATCAACGAAAGGCAGAAACTGTGGCCCGGACAGTTAACAGAATCAGCTCACTCAGGTTGGGTAAAAGATTTGTTGAGCAATTAGTCAGTGTTTTTACCCAATTAATTTAAAACAGGAAGCCCCCAAATTCCTTTAAAGTATTACTGGTATTAGTTGTTTAGACTGACTGTCCCAATACATAAGTTTTTTGGTATGTGTTTAACCTTTTCTCCTAGAGTTATAGCCAAACTCTTCTCAAAAATAGAACCAATTTCCTAAAATCTACTTCTTTCTCTTTTAAATACGCTATTTTTTTTCCAAAGCCATAGAACTAATGTCGTTCAACAAATGGAGTAAAGTCAGTGCTAGTAACTAGTACTTTTGTTCAAGAACAGGGGCATAAAGAAGGGTTTACACCCCAAGGTATAGAGAGGCACACAGTGGTCATTATCACATTAAGGAAATCTATAGCACATCAAATAAAACTCTGAAGTTATGGTTCTGCTCAAGCTGAACCATCTTTTGAGACAGCCAATTACCAACAAGACTGCTGTATTCAGAGTTCAGACAGCAAGAATAGGCAACTTTCTTCCCAGAAATGGAAAATAAGAGTCAACCAAGCTCTATGTCCCATGGTATGATCTCATATGCAACACATCAACAATTCCTGTTATTTATTTTTTTCAAAATGAAAAGTAGATCAACTTACATGGCTCTCTGGCAATGAACTGAGGTACAGTGTTGGGCAGAGGAGTACTGGGGTTTGGAGTCCCTACTAGTTTGTTCTTGGCCATCTTCGTGTTTGCCTTAGCAAACTCTAGTCGTAGTGTTTGTGGAATTTCAGGATCGAAGCGGATGCCCTTTGGAAACAAAGAACAAATGGAAGATGTTTTGATTTCCTTAGAGTCAAACCGGAATGGTGACAAAATAAACACACCAGTAAACCCTGGCCTAGCAGGAAGAAGGGTCACCAAGAGCTCTCGTTCTCACTACTTAACATGGAATATACAAAAACCCACACCACCACGTGTTCAGCAAGTCAGGGGGATTTAGTTTACTGAATTTAAAAATTCAGTTACACGAATTTTCAATGATCCCTTTTGTTCTTGCAAAAAAACTTTCTAGTCCAAGTTTTAAAATGTGAACAAGCAAATGCCTAGCACAGGTAAAAACTGTGAGATTAATGATTATCAGTGAGAATAAAAATATAAAGACCTGTGCAATACTGGAATCAGACATATAAAATCTTAAGAAGCTGGACTCTGATTTAAAAGAACATAATTCTTCAATGCTTTTATTTTTTTCATCTGTTTCCAGAAGAAGGACGTCAATGCTTTTAGTTTCATTATCAATAAACGGAGAAAAAGATTCGCATCTCTAACTGCAGAGCTTTATAAAGGTAATACAAGTAACTCCATGTTAGACAAGAATTAAACCATGGTAAAATTTTAATACAATCCACATCATTTGATTCCACTTAAGTTATAAACTTATATAAAATCTAAACGCCTTTATGTAGTTAAGTCCTGATTTTGATTAGAGTTGGTCTACTGGCCACATGGAAAGGCAAAGGATATCAGCCAAAGAGACAGTAATTTCAATTATCTTTGACGCTATTGTTACAGTTTACCTAAAACAAACCATGTTCAGTAAAATAAATCGCAAACACTGTAAAAGACAAGATTTAGGGCAGGACAAGTCTATCTTGGAACCTTCCCTTTGGCCAGTTGTGGTGGCTCACCCCTGTAATCCTAGCTCTCTGGGAGGCTGAGGCAGGAGGATCGCTCAATGTCAGGAGTTCGAAACCAGCCTGATCAAGAGCGAGACCCCGTCTCTACTAAAAATAGAAAGAAACAAATTGGCCAGCTAAAAATATATAGAAAAAATTAGCCGGGCATAGTGGCATATGTCTGTAGTCCCAGCTACTTGGGAGGCTGAGGCAGGAGGATCGCTTGAGCCCAGGAGATTGAGGTTGCTGTGAGCTAGGCTGACACCACAGCACTCACTCTAGCCTGGGCAACAGAAGGAGACTATGTCTCAAAAAAAAAAAAAAAAGAATACCTTTGTTACCAAGCATAATGAAGAACCTTCCAATAATTATGACCAATACTATGAATTACAGACCCCAACAAGTGTCAAAAAACATCCCAAGCCTGCCACAGTGGTGCACCTAATCATCCCAGCTGCCCAGAATACTCAGAAAGCTGAGGCTGAAGGATCGCCTGAGCCCAGGAATTCAAGACCAGCCTGGGTAACATGGCGAGAACTGCCTCTCCAAAAAAAGAAAGCCATCCTAGAACAGTGCATGAATGTGCATCGACAACAGACTCGGGTCCCATGTCTGTGTTTACGGTGTGTCCTGAACATACATGTTACACACGTAGATCTCAGTGCCTCAGAGCCCTCCTCTCTTCTTAATTAGAATGAAGAAAAATAAGGACAATTTAAACAAAGTAAGGAAGGATAAATGACTCTGAACATCACAGGCTCAGCTTCAAGGATGCAAGCCACAGGGAGGCCTGTGGCTGGTTGGTGATGACACTAAGAGGAAACAGGGGGACGGGAAGAGAGGTCCTCAGGGAGGGACCACAGAACTCACAGAGCCCTGACCCACAGAGGTCCTGGAGAGGGTGGAATTTCTCTGTGAGCCTGATTCATTCTTTGTCTGCGAAGAAAAACCAATAGGGAGTAACAAACAAGGCAGGGGAAAGATAACCCCGTGTAGACCTAACCAACGCGACAAAGTGACAAGGAGCGTCAGTCTTAAAAAACACAGAAAAAGAAATCTTCTTTAACTGGTCCTTTTTTGTGGTTTGTTTAAATTTGGGAAACCCTCTCGGCGAGATGGCCCATACCTGTAATCCTAGTTCTCTGGGAGGCAGAGATGGGAGGATCACTCAAGGTCAGGAGTTCGAAACCAGCCTGAGTAAGAACAAGACCCCCGTCTCTACTAAAAATAGAAAGAAATTAATTGGCCAACTAAAAATATATAGAAAAAATTATCCAGGCATGGTGGCACATGCCTGTAACCCCAGCTACTCAGGAGGCTGAGGCAGGAGGATCGCTTGAGCCCAGGAGTTTGAGGTTGCTGTGAGCTAGGCTGATGCCATGGCACTCTAGCTGGGGCAACAGAGTTAGACTCTGTCTCAAAAAAAAAATAAAATATATATATATATGTGTGTGTGTGTATAAATAAATTTGGGGAAACGTCAGTATCATTTTGCCAAAAACATGTATCAGGAAAAAATGAGGCTGCATTCTGAAGCAGTATTTACTTCTATCAGCTTCCACTTAACAGCATTTCATCCTGACAAAGCTAATGTCACAACAGAAGAAATATTTCCAAATATGGGCCTGCAGAGCTGCGCCCTTTGCTGGGGTCCACGTGCAGTCCCTGGCAATCACCGAAAGGTACTTGTAGGTTCACATCAGACACACAGAGCAGCAACCTGCCCGGCACTGAACTTGACCAGCCTTTCCATGAGGAAGCAACTTTCCTAAATCTGAGCTCACAGCAACGGGAGTGCTGTAGCCCGGGCCAGTGAACAGGGTATCCTGGGACCAACTGGTAATTCCCTGGAAATTCCATGTTGAGAAAATGAGGCTGCACATCTGCATTCTATGCCTCAGCTCTTGCACTGATATTCCAGAATCTACCAAGGCTCCACCACCATGTCCTGGCCTCTTCCACAGCCTGGGCTGGTATCTCAGGTCCTAAAACATGCCGAACTGAGACTCCCCCACTCCCTGCCCCCTTCTTCATCCCCCTCCTCCATTCAAGCTAAAATAACATCAACATCATGTTCCAAATCAAAGTTCCAGCATCCTTATTAAAAAAAAAAAAAAAGCAAGCTTAGAAGTTAAAATGACCTAATTTGTTTGGCAGCTTACTCAGAGGCCAGAGGCTTAGAATTCAAGCCACATTCCTCTAACATCTTTAGCAGCAATGCCATATTTGGTAATCAATATCCTGCTGGGCTAAGCTTCTATCCATAGGGATTAGCCAAACCAAAAACACTGAAATGTGAAAGGATGATGAGGAGGAGGAGGAAGAGAAGTGAAGAGGAATACAAGAAAAAGAGAAAGTAGTAAGATGAGAAAGAGGAAGACTAGAAGGAGACATGAAACAAAATCCCTTGTGCTTTTAATTAAAGCCTAATAAGTTTCTTCTCTGCCTACAGTAACTTCACATTAAATGCTGTCTATGTAAGACAAAGCTAAGTAGAAGAGGAATCTGTGCCTTTCAAAACTCAACCTTTCCCTCTCTCTTGCTTATAATCCACCAAAACTCTTCTCTCTTAATGACAGAACCTTTCAACCTTTCTCTTCCCAATGCAAACGTTACAAGGACCAGAAGGGAAAATTTCTGCCTATCAGCATACTGATTTGAGGATACACAGTGACTTAAACTGAATGTGACTGACTACAGGGACAGCCAGCAGCCTCAACCCACCCAGGTTCCATAAGATCAAGAGCAGGTGTCCTCAAACTACAGCCCGCCGAGGACATTTATGTGGCCCCGCTGGGTGTTTCTGCCGCCGCTGCCTGTCCTGCTTAGCAGCTGACTTGTCCTGGGCCCACAGTGCGCATGCGTGCAATGAGCGCCGCACTCTCCAACGGCCTGAGGGACAGTGAACTGTCCCGCCCCATTCAAAAAGATTGAGGACCCCTGATCAAGAGGCTCAATTGCCTCCCTAAGGGCAAACTCTGGGAGATAAAAGACACTGTCAACAAATAACATAATTTTTTTTAGTCCAGTATACTTGAGAGTACAGGGCAGTTTCCTGCAAAGCAGAAGGTGGCTGGTTGGGGGGCTGCGGGGGGTGACACAGGACAGGCATCACAGAGGAAGCGATGGAACAGCAGTTCACCAGGTGGCAGTCCAGGAAAGGGCTCAGCAAACTGCTGTGGGACAGGATGCAGAGAGGGTGTGGGTATGGGGGGGGAGGGGGGGTTGTGGCTGGACAGGCAGGCTGGGCTGAGATCACAAAGGACCTTTTATGCCACGACGAGTGAGGACTCTGGAGTGCGTGTCCGGCTGAGCCATGAAGTTTTTAAGACGGGGGAATAATATGATCATTTATAACAAATTCCCATGTAATGTGGCTTGTGCAGGGACCACATCTGAGAATGATGGTGGCCCAGGGTCACCCTACAGGTGGCAGGGAAGAGCCTGGAACAGACTAGACAGGAAACGACCAGAGCAGCTGTGGGAAGAGACGTCAGGGTGACACCCAGGGGCCACTGTCACACAGAATTCTGCATTCTGCGTCCTGGCTGTCCTTGGGCACAGCTGACTACGGAAAGGGACAGAGGCTGCTCAAAGTGACCAAACATGTTTTCCCTTCTGGGGATTTCACCTTTGAGTGGAGAGACCAAGTGGCTGGAGCCGAGTCACCTGGAGGTCTCCGAACTCTTGTCACTGCAGTATGCCTGAGACAGTCTTATTTGGTGCAAAAAAAAAAAAAAAAAAAACCCAGAGCGCTTTAATTTTGTCAGCTAGCAGCCAGCCCAGTGTCCTTACAAATGGTTCTACCATTTAAAAGCTAGTTTATTAGCCCTTGATGAGTCTTAGGGACAAGGGAATCATCCATTTAGAGAAAAACTGGTAAAGAATGAGGCGGAGCTATACTTTTACATATTGAGAAAGACATCCATGGATAGGTTAGGGAAAAAAATATATATACTCAACAGTGTTTAGTAGCAGGAACATACAGGGGAGAGAAGCCTCTATATACCTATGTATGCATGTCTAGTTATCTGTGTAAGTCCAGAAATATTTAACTTTGTGGAGGGGGGAGGAGACATCTTTACAATTTTGTACTGCTTGAAATATTTACAAATATGTATAATTTATAAAATCCAAAAGAGTTAACAAAATAAAGAGGGAGAGAGGTAGAATAAGAGTTTTGCTAGGGAGGACTAGCAAGGCCCGAACACAACAGTAGATACTTCTTGGCAAACAGCTCTCAACCAGCTGTGTTTTTTGTTTGTTTTTTGAGATAGGGTCCAGCTCTGTCACCCAGGCTAGAGATCAGGTGCCATCACAGCTCACTGCAGCCTCCAACTCCTGAGCTCAAGGGATCCTCCTGCCTCAGCCTCCCAAGTAGCTGGGACTACACATACACATCACCATGCCCAGTAAATTGTTTAATATTTTTGTAGAGACAGGGTCTCACTATGCTGTCCAGGCTGATCTCAAACTCCTGGCCTGAAGTCCTCCCACCTAGACCTCCATTTATAGAAAAATTATAGACACAGTACAAAGAATCCCTGTGTAACCTTTGCCCAGATTTCCAGATGATGGCATTTTACCACATTTATAATCCCCGGCCCCTGCTCCATTCCATCTCCCCACTCCCATAACACAGACCTGTATACACAGCTTTTTCCCTGAACTGATTAAGTCGCAAGCATGATGCCTCTTTACATTGTACTTCAGTTTGATTTCTTAAAAACAAGAACATCTCTTTTGTCTTCCTGATTGAGGATCTAATCCAGAATCATACATAGCATTTAGTCACCATCTTTTCATTTTTACATATTTATCTCATTGAGACAGAGTCTCACTCTGTTGCTGGGGCTAGAGTGCCGTGGCATCAGCCTAGCTCACAGCAACCCACATTCCCAGGCTCAAGCAATCATTCTGCCTCAGCCTCCCGAGTAGCTGGGAATACAGGCATGAGCCACCATGCCCGGCTAATTTTTTCTATATATATTTAGTTGTCCCATTAATTTCTTTCTATATTTAGTAGAGACAGGGTCTCACTCTTGCTCAGGCTGGTTTCGAACTCCTGACCTTGAGCGAGCCTCCCCCTTCGGCCTCCCAGAGTGCTAGGATTACAGGCATGAGCCACCGCGCCTGGCCTGGTCACCATCTTCTTAGGTCTCCTTTAATCTGGAAGAGTGCTTCATTCCTTACCTTTTGTGGCCTTGACATTTTCAGGGAGTACAGGATATTTATTTAGTAGAATGGTCCTCCATTGGGGTTTACCTATTTCTTTTCTTGTTTAGATGCAGGTTATACATTTTGGGCAGGAATATCAGAGATGTGTGTGTTCTGCTCAGTTCATCATATCAAGAGGAATAGGATGTCATTCTTGTACTATTACTAACTCTGATCACTTGCCAAATTTCTCTACCGTAGAGTTACCATGTTTACCCTTTTTTAACTAATAAGTATCTTACAGAAAGATATTTTCAGACTATATAAATATCTCATCTCTCATCAAACCTACCAGTTTTAACATCATTTAGTGATTCTAACCTGAAGAAATCATTATTAACGTGGTTGCCAAACAATGGCTTGGTAACCTCATCACTGCTTTTATGGACAGCATATTGGTTTTCTACTTCAGTTTGACTTTTCTACAGAAAAGCTTTCCTTTCTGCTCTGTTTATTAATTATTCATTTACATCTGTCCTGAATTACAAATTGATATTTTACTCTATGGTTCATAATTTATCACACTATTATTTATTTTGGTGTTGAAATGGTCCCAGAGTACACTTACACTCATATTTATTTCTCTACATCATTTACATATATTAAAATATATGTAGATATATTCAAGTTCATACTCATAGCTCCAATTCCAATCTAAGAGCACGGGGCTAATTCTAGCCTTTTCCTTTACATATTTCTTTCTTTTTTTTTTTTTTTCCTTTGCATATTTCTAACTCCTTCCTGTGATGGTCAGAATCCTAACTCTCATTATCCATTACACATATATGTGTTCAATACAAGAATGCACATTAGTTTGAGACTTGCTAACCAATACCATTATAAAAAGCAAACCTATTAAGTACAATTCCGTATTTATTTAGTTTTTTGTCTTTAACCTTAAGGTGTACAGCCAGTATGTATATTTAATAATTGGGTTATTTTAACCATTATCCCCACCTTCAATGTGGTTGTTATTCATCTGAAATACAGTCAGATTCTTCTATTTCTTTGTATTCAATTTGGAGTCTCTCCCTACCCTTGGTAAACCAAGTATAACCGTTTTATCACTTTATTTTTTTGAGACAGAGTCTCACTCTGTTGCCCGGGCTAGAGCGCCGTGGCATCAGCCTAGCTCACAGCAACCTCAAACTCCTGGGCTCAAGCGATCCTCTTGCCTCAGCCTCCCGAGTAGCTGGGACTACAGGCATGCGCCACCATGCCTGGCAAATTTTTTCTATGTATTTTCAGTTCGCCAATTCATTTCTTTCTATTTTTAGTAGAGGTGGGGTCTCACTCTTGGGGACTCAAGGCTGGTTTCTAACTCCTGACCTTGAGCGATCCTCCTGTCTCAGCCTCCTAGAGAGCTAGGATTACAGGTGTGAGCCACCGCCCCCAGCCCTATCCTTAAATTTTATACAGCCTTTCCTGATCTAGTGTCCAGTGGATCTGAGACACATGATGAAACTAGATGACAATAGATGAAACTGTTTTTCCTGGTAAGATAAAAAAAACACAGTAAAGTAGCAGTAATATCCTAAGATTCAACCTAACAAGCTGAAAGAGTTTCCCGGTTGATTCTATAATGATAAGCTTCCTACTGCCCCTTCCTCCACATCTAACTCCAAATGAAAACCCACTTCAGCCAAAAGGAATGTGGAGGGTCCAGAAACCCCAGCCTAGTGAGGTGTGGATGCTTAAGAGGAGAAATAACTGCCACGTGCTTGAGTTATAGGGTTTTGACAACTCATTCTAAAACAGAATGAAAATAATTCGTCACCAGAACTATATGCAGTACAGTAAGATCCGAATGGACAAAAACCCATTTTTTTTTAGTGATCATCTGCTCAGTTCTCCCCTGGCTTCACAAATCTTTTAACTTTTTTGAGGTTATGAGGTCAATGAAACGCTCAAGCCAAGGTCAAAGGAGCCACTAATCCCACTCTGACTTTGTAATCTAATTAATCTCAGTACCTCGATCTTGTTTTATCTTCCCTTCCTCCAAATCACCGTCCTTATCTTGGATTCTGGTTGTAAAATCCAGATGCTCTGAGGGCTGGAGCACTGATATGCTGCTTCGGGTTTTCCCAGTAAATAAATACGCAGGGCTGCTGCATAAACTGTTGTTAGATCCTTTAAGGTTTAGAGCTTCATCGGGTTATAGCTGATCTACCTGGTATCCACTGCTGGCCTTTATTATTAACTGAGGCCAAATTATGATAATATTTTATGTCTTTTTTGCAAGGCCTAAGACATCAGATCTTACAGTGGGACTGGGTGCTGGGGCAGTAAAATGATTTCCTTTCAAATCATCAAGCATTAAACAAAAGAGTTGAACCAACACTGCTGATTACTGTAAACAGTACATGAAACAGTATTCAAGGGGAAGGAACTAACTCAATTCTCAGCAGTAACAGAAGAGAATGTCATGCATACTCTGCTGCTTTTATATTCAAATTCACTGAGATCATGACTTGGTTGGGGGCTTTAGTAAGTAACTATTTGGATTTCTCAGCATCTTGCCTTCTTCCAGAATAAACTTAGTGCTCCAAAAGCAGTTCCCTCCCCTATAGTTGCCTAGAACAAGGAAATAAATCAGTTGATAGAATGATTCCTATTACCTATTCCTGCATATGTTGTACCCAAAAGATTTCCAGTCATAACAGCATGTGGGAAAGATATGGGCAAGATATTCAGATGTTGGAGATGGCTTCATTATTCTACCATACTCAAAAGATTACTATTTAGGCAGGAGGAATGCTCAAGGCCAGGAGTTCGAGACCAGCCTGAGCAAGAGGGAGACCTCGTCTCTACTAAAAATAGAAATTAAATGGCCAAGGAAAAAATACATAGGAAGTATTAGCCAGGCATGGTGACACATGCCTGTAGCCCCAGCTACTGGGGAGGCTGAGGCAGCAGGATCGCTTGAGCCCAAGAGTTTGAGGTTGCTGTGAGCTAGGCTGACGCCATGGCACTCTAGCCCAGCCAACAGAGTGAGACCTTGTCTTAAAAAAAAAAAATTGGTTTTTGAATACCACAAAAATGCATCTGAGTCCTTTCTTGCTAAGTGGCCAAACATTAAAGTTTGTTATTTATAACTTAAATTTCTATTTAACCTATTTAATATTGATTTAACTGGAAATTCAATGCTCTTTTTAAAAAAGCTGCTAGAATATCATATACTATTATAGATAGATACACCCATTTCTCCTTCTCCTCCTCCCTCAACTCTCAAAACCAGCCACTAAACTACCTCCAGTCTCTATTTACTTCATATATTGCAGCTCTAAACTATTGCACTGAACTACTTGCAGTTTCTATTTGCTATATATTCTGGATATTTCATATAAATGGAATCATACGTGTGGTCTTTTGTGACTGGCTTCTTTACCTAGAATGTTTTCACGTTTCATCTGTGTTGTAAAATGTAGAACTTCATTTGTTTTTATTGCCGAATCATATTCCTTTGGATGGATATAGCACATTTCATTTATCCTTTCATCAGCTGATGGGCATTGGGTTGTTTCAAATTTTGCCTGCCATGAAACTTGTGTACAGGTTTTTATGTGAACATGTTTTCGATTCTCTAGGAGTGCAACTGCAGTGACCTCTCTGTTAACTTCTTTGAAGAACTGCCAAACTTTTCTAAAGCAGCTATACTATTTCAATCCTATACCAGTGTATGCATCCCAGTTTTTTCTATACTTGCCAGACACTAGTTATTGCCTATCCTTTTTATTCTAGCCACCCTAGTAGGTGTGAAGTGATAGCTCATTGTGGTTTTGATTTGCATTTCCCTCTGCTGTTATATTTTAAGACGTTTTGTAAAGAGGGCTAAGAATAAAAGCCTTCTACTATTTTCAAAGAGCATTTTGGTCACACAGAAAGGAAATATCCTAGGGACCACAAATCTTTCATCAGTATAAAAGGAAATAAAGCTGAAACAATTGACTTTTTTACCTTTTAGGAGTTAAAAACAAGTCAGAAATATAAACTGTTTTCTCAAAATTATGGATAGACATGTCATTTCTATTGAGAAAGTAGGAGGTAAATACATACTTTAGAGATACTGTGACCCCTCACAGGGACCGAAATATATTTACAGTTTTGAGTATTGTCGGCTTTCCCTTCTACAAGGATCATAAAACACTCAGATTAGAAACAGATTCTAGGCAGTGTATGCAAAAGTTTCCCTAGGAGTCTGTGAAAACAATTTTTACATTCAGATAAAGCCTTAAATGACTCAATGACAGGCCAAATACAACCCCCCATCTGGGTAACCTATTATAGTGGAGTACAGAGGACACATTCAGGGACAACAGTGTGCAGGTTAAGTCAAAATTCAATGAGTAGAAATTTTCTACCACTTATTAACATATCATGTGTCATAAGAGAAAATGCCCAAACATTTTTTTTAAAAAACCACAACTATCTGTGACTAAAAAAAATCTCAAGAGTGGGCAGCCAGTAGAGAACTGGGTCAGGGTCTCTAAGCCCCAGAGTGTTAGCTACATAAAGCATGAAATTCATAGAATTTTGGTGGTGAATTTTTGTATTGAACTGATCTAATCTTTCCTTTTTTTTTTTTTTTTTTTGGAGACAGAGTCTCACTCTGTTGCCAGGGCCAGAGTGCCATGGCGCCAGCCTAGCTCACAGCAACCTCAAACTCCTGGGCTCAAGCGGTCCTCCTGCCTCAGCCTCCCGAGCAGCTGGAACTACAGGCATGCGCCACCATGCCCGGCTAGTTTTACATATATATATATATTTTTTTTTTTTTTTTTTTTTTTGGGGGGGGAGGGGAGACAGTGTCTCACTTTGTTGCCCAGGCTAGAGTGAATGCTGTGGCATCAGCCTAGCTCACAGCAACCTCAAACTCCTGGGCTCAAGCAATCCTACTGACTCAGCCTCCTGAGTAGCTGGGATTACAGGCATGCGCCACCATGCCCGGCCAAGTTTTTCTATATATGTTAGTTGGCCAATTAATTTCTTTCTATTTATAGTAGAGATAGGGTCTTGCTCTTGGTCAAGCTGGTTTCGAACTCCTGATCTTGAGCAACCCACCCGCCTCGGCCTCCCAGAGTGCTAGGATTATAGGCAGGAGCCACCGTGCCCGGCCATATTTATTTTATTTTATATTAGTTGTCCAGCTAATTTCTTTCTTTCTTTCTTTCTTTTTTTTTTTTTTTTGGTAGAGACAGGGTCTCGCTCTTGCTCAGGCTGGTCTTGAACTCCTGAGCTCAATGTGCCACCTCAGCCTCCCAGAGTGCTAGGATTACAAACAGTGAGCCACTGCTCCTGACCTGATCTGGTAGTTCTTAACCATGTACTCTCCACTGCCCCTTGCCCCTACTCCTTACAGATATCTGGAAATGTCTGAGGATGTTTTGAGGCTGTTATATGATGGAGGACTATGTTGGCATTAGTCAGTACACATAAAAGTCCTACAAAGAATAGGACAGTCCATACAAAATAACAACTGTCTCATCCAAAATGCCAATAGCTTCCCCAACACAGATGAAAACATCAAGATCCAGAGAAATCAACTAATTGTCTAAATTCCCAGTTTACTATTGGCAGAATCCATATCAAAATTCAATTCTCTGATTCTCGATTGGGTGAGCATGTCAGAGCACATTACAGTTACGTGAGGTTCTTTATTTTACAAAGACCACATTGTTTTCAGATAATAATAGAGGTGGTTGTTCAGTTTCCATTGTGCTGAAACTTAGGTAGATGTGGATTCCAACAGAGAATGCACAAGGGAGGGAAAGAATCCATCAGATGTAAACCGTATTTCATACTTTTCCTAAATAAGGGCATTTGCTCACAGAAACACCAGCACTGTTAATACGACAGCCTGTGCTCCTGGGTCACTGCCCATTGAGACGATATCAGACCAATTACGCCTTGTTCTTTTTCTTAATCCAGCTAACCTCCCAGTGCTTGCCCTCGCTTTACCTTAGCACAGTCTGATTTAACACATTGACTGCCATGTGAGTTGTATTTAACTCACGCTCCTTTTGGGCTCGGGACCCTGTAAAGCATATGTAACTCACATCTCTTCACCTGGGGAGCTGTCAGAACTATTTTTCCAATTGCATGTAACCCACTCACAGCAAACAATCAAAAAATAACAAATTTTTCGTTAAATTAGAAATCAGAAAGGATAGTTTTGCTTTTGAAGTTTTTATTCTATTTTTGGTCCTAAAATGCTGTGGCCCCAAGGAAAATATATTTTTTTCTAATGTGACAGTTAACAATACTCATCGTCTTCTTTATTTAAATCAGAGTCATTTGAAAGTACATGTCCCTAACCATTGTTAAAATAGCTATAATACACTTTAAGAAAAAGACCGCTTTCTAAGGGCTGTTTTATGAGGTCATGGAGCCATTCTCACACTAGGCTATGAGTTCAAGTACAATTCCTTGCCCCTTCCTCCACTGCCTAATTTAACAGTCTTCCAGGAAGCATTAGTTTACTAGTTATCCCTTTTTCTTGTTTTTGAAATCTTGAAATGAAAAAAATATTTTATTTTTGAACCAGAAATTCCAGAAAACACAATAAAATCTTATCCTCCTTTAAAGGTTTCAGTGAGATCTAGTTCAGAATGTTTTCACAGGTTCATCCTTGATTTCAAGACTATGTAATTTCTGTTCAGACAGTATCTGCGACAAGCCAGGTGTGATAACCAAATCAACTTGGCCATGATGAGGAAGCCTGATCTCATCCTTCATTAACCCTCCTAGGCCTTGGAATAAAAGGATTTTAATAATATTTCCTAGTGACGAGGCCACTTCCTAAAATACAATGAATGTATCCTTGGTTTCACTTTTATTCCTGTGGATGGACTGTAGTATTCAAACCCAGATCCTTCCTACACTAAGCCCAACTTCCTATGATAAAACCTACAAATTGATTGAGGGTAATGATGTATCTGCCCTGACAAAATGGGAAAACCTCATTTCTGCCCCTCAATCACAAAAAGACTAGAAAAGCACCTAAGAGAAGAGAAGGTGGTCTTGGATGACCAATCCTTCTTCCGCTTATTTGCAGACGTAGCAAGAAAACTAGTGCTCGAAAAGTACAACCAGCTATAGTTAATTATAGTGACAATTATAGAAGAGACATCCTAACTCAAGGTCACAACCATTTTTGAGGAAGCTCCTCAACAAGTAAGGTGTATGGACTTGTAGAGTCAAATACTACTCTACTCCACTGTTGACCTTGGACACGGTTGCTTACTCCATGCCTCAGTTTCCTTAGCTATAAACTGGGAATGGTAACATCCATATATATATTGCAGGGCTGATTGTAAAGATTAAATGAGTTCTTATGTTTAGATTACTGTCTGGCCATGATTAAGCACCAAGGCCTGTGGCGTAGTGCTTACCAGCTATCCAGCTACTCCTCCTCTGGCCTTTTTGGAGAGGTGCTTCTATATCACTTGTGAAAGAGAAGGATGAGATTCACACTCAGCTCTGAGATTCCCCCAACTGGGAGGAAGCAACAGGATACCTGAGCTGCTGTCCAATCTGATATTGTGCAGTTTCAGAGAATTTCTCTTTTACACCATATGTTTTCATTTCCACTGATGCGTGTCTTGCTCCTCTTGCCCCATTTCTGCTGGTTCACACAGCCTGAGTAGCTTTTGGGAGCCTTGCTGGTAACTACAGAAAACTTGCAGGAGAACTAGGCAGACAAACATCTGGATCTCCATCTGCCTTGACCATCCACCCCAGCTAAATTAATTTCCTTTCCACTAACATACACTCACTTTTTTTGTGTTAGCCAGCCACCCTTGTGTACATAACCATGCCCTAGGAGAATCTGCTTTGTATAGGATGACTATAAAATCATGACAGGGCCTTTGAAGGAGCTATAAACTCAATCTTTAACATGTCAACGGAATCAGAGTCAAGCAGAGTTTATGTTCCAAAGGGCTGAGAGGGCGTAATTGTTTGATCTTTTGCTACTATGTTCTCAGACTACCCTGAGAAGGATGATTGAGAGGCCTGGGCCCTGACAATGATAAGAAAGGGTTGTCTCCAAGCCAAACATGGTCAGCTACCCATTAGAGCAATATTTTACAGTGACACTTTGAAATAGATAATATTACATGGGACGAAACATAGGCCAGAGTGCAGATGGTACCCTTTTACTCAGGAATCCTGACGTTCACATTTTTACACTGAAAAGAGGGGTCAACTGCTCTGGTAGAGACAAAGGCATCTCTCAGGAATCCTTAACACAGATACTAAATGTGGCTGGTGCTGCCAGCAGGCCCTTTCATTATAGGCTTCTTACTACCTCTTCTGGGGGCTCATTCTGGGACAATGAATACGGCCACAAGCATCCTCTCCTTCCCCTTTGCAAGAATGCCTTTACCCCTGGCTAAGGCACTCAAACAGTACTCAACATGAAAGCTTAAAAGGAAGTAGTAGCTCCTAGGCAATAGTTTTCGACTCTTGAGAGATCTTGTGATTGAGGGCAAACCCACAAACAAACTTTTAACAGTCCTCATCTGCTTAACGTCCGCCTGAGACATTCCAGTCCGACGCCTGTCACTCTACTGGACACCAGGGAAACCTGAGAAAGTTTATGACCACCTTCACATCGTTGGGACCTCAGCAAAGAGGATCTGTCTCAACCAAGCATGCCATCGTACTTGCGCAAAACTTTCTGGTGTCAGCTCAAGAATTTCAGAGATTATCTCTGGTAGTCTAGGGGTCAGGAAAAAAAATTTCAGAGATTAGTGATAGCCTAAACAAAGGTAGGGTAGAAACCATACCTTGTCGATGTGACCATGTAAATGATTTCTAGCTTATATGGTTCATCTCTGTAAAGCTCAGATCAGGGGCTTAAATCAGTGAGTTTGGCACCAAGGGAAAAAAAAAGAAAACAAAACAATGAAAGTAACAAAAGAAATCACAACCCGATTCGTAGTCTATATTACTAAACTAGGCCAGTCTAGAAAATATACACATTTGGTGACATAACACATCTGATGAAAAAGCAAAGGTGTTTACATGCAAATCCATTCTCAATAACAGGGGTCCTCAAACTTTTTAAACATGGGGCCAGTTCATTGTCCCTCACGACCGTTGGAGGGCCAGACTATAGTTTTAAAAAAAACTATGAACAAATTCCTATGCAAACTGCACACATCTTATTTTGAAGCAAAAAACGGGCAAAAACACCCGCATGTGGCCAGCAGGCCGTAGTTTGAGGACGCCTGCTCAATAACAACTTAAAAATAACTTAAATCTCTTTTCCTAGTGATAGGAAAATGAAAGTATCACTTTGATTCAAAAAGGCCACATATATGCACAGCCTAAGTATAAAACCCATGATTAAATTGGGAAGGGATGAGTTTTCAGACAGTTACTATTTTCATCTCCTATTAGTAGATGACCATAAGGTCCTTTAAAAATAAAAGATTTCTTTTTTTCTTTTTTTTAATTAAAAGGGTTACAGATGTCAAGACCAGTGTTCCAAGGATGCTGTCAGCTTTTAAGGGAAAGAATAATTATACATAATCACACATGAATCTTCTAATTATCAAAAAGGAGATAAACCTGCCTTTGTATGCAAAACATATCATGCACATACCAGGGAAGATAACACAGTGGACGAACTCGCAGTAAATGTTGAATGATTAACACTCTGTAATATAAAGAGTCCCGGAATTATAAAAACCAAGCATGTCTGTGTTTATGCAGAAAAGCATATGGAGAGTAAGTCCGACTTGTGAGGTAGGCAGGCGAAGAGAATGCATTTAACATGCTCTTCTTTTAGCTTCACCTTAAAAGTGCTTGTTAGGTCATTTGAGGACCTGTCTTAACTTTCTGTGCATGCTTTAAGGATCATTCTGCAAAGTTTACTTTGAGCTTTTATTAGTGGCTGGTGGAGAAGCAAAAAAGAGGTGGAGGGAGGAGGGAAAAACAGGGCTGACATAAACAAACTCTACGACTGAAAAAAGACAGTTGCCTAAACTTTCCAAAACCATTTGAAAGGACTTCCATTTAAAGATCAGACATAGACCACGACAGGCCTCCGGGTATATTTTTACAGCCCTGTTTCTGCTCTCCAGTTTTTCAGCCATGACCCCCCTCCAAACCCAGCAAAAACCAGTGAAGATTCTCCCTGTATATGCACAACCCAGTTTAGGTAATGTTAATGAAGTTAGATACCAAGAAGAAGGAGAAATGTACATTCTAGTTACTGATTTTCTTTCTTCCCCACAAAGATATCACAGTCTTGATCTAATTGTTGATTTGCAAGATGCACAACCAGATAATGAAAATTCTTTAGAAGGAAAAAGCTGTATTTTAAAAATAAAAATATTTCCTAAACTCAATAGCTTTATATCCTCTACTGACTGACAATAAAAAGAAATGCCATCTATACCAATAAATTATATACGAGTTGTCATTTACTAACACTATGACAGATAAATTAACCCATGGTGGGGGGAGAATCTTTGATGAATTCAGTAAAAATGTAGATATAAGGAAAGAGGGTTGTCCGGGCATGGTGGCTCATGCCTGCAATCCTAGCACTCTAGGAGGCCTAGACAGGAGGACTGCTTGAGTTCAGGGGTTCAAGACCAGCCTGAGCAAGAGTAAGACCCCGAGTCTACTAAAAACAGAAAAAATTAGTTGGACGTCATGGTGGGTGCCTGTAGCCCCAACTATACAGGAGGCTGAGGGAGGAGGATGGCTCGAGCCCAAGAGTTTGAGGTTGCAGTGAGCTATGATGATGCCACTGCATTCTAGCCGGGTTGACAGAGCAAAACTCTGTCTCCAAACACACACACACACACACACACACACACACAAACACATTATTTTTTTTAAAAAGAGGGTAACATTTCCTCCTTAAACCTATTTTTTGAAAACCTCTAACACAGACCATCAAATGGCTTGCAAGCTCCTTCCAACCAAGAATTTGGAGTTTAGGCACAAGTTAGTTGAAAAGAATGTAAACAGTCAAGTCCAAACTTCGGAAGTTCACTGTAAAGTACTTCCTGTGCTGCACAGAAAGCCAAAACAAAGTGGAGCAAAACCCATCTCACCTCTGAGGGACATTAAATCAGCGCTCTTCCTGCGCTCTAATGCACCCCTGACAAGACCACCTACTAGCGATCCAACTTGGCGGAGGCAGAATTTCTCCCATTCTGCAAAAAGGCTTGTCCATACGATAAACTCAAAGTCAGGGATCTCACTGGCTGTTAGATAAAACAGGTTATATATAATGAATGGATATGGGGCTCTTTGTTTGAAATAGAGACTCAATTGGAATTTGAAATGGAGGAGGACATGCACAATTTGCCAGGCACAGTGGCTCATGCCTGTAATCCTAGCACTCTGAGAGGCTGAAGCAAAAGGATTGCTTGAGCTCGGGAGTTCTGAGACCGCCCTGAGCAAGAATGGGACCCCATGATAATAAAAATAGAAAAATTAGCCAGGTGCGGTAGCAATTGCCTATAGTCACAGTTACATGGGAGGCTAGGGCAGGAGGATTGCTTGGGTCCAGTAATTTGAGGTTGAGCTATGACCACACCACTGCACTCTAGCCCAGGCAGAGTAAGATCCTGTCTAATAATAATAATAATAATAGTAGTAGTAAGTCCCATGGAAACATCCCCATATCACTTTGCGAAGGTTAAGTCCAATCCCACTCTTTAAGGTTTTAAGATGTTCTACTGCATTCCAATTACAGGGCAAGACCAAGGGTTTCAGTTTTGTGTACCAAAAGTTCAAATCCTTATAGATTATCATAAACATTAAGCCAGTGGGTAAAAGGAAGGTCTGTAGGTTTTAGTCATTGTGATGGTGTGATCATTTACTAAAAAGTAAAAATAGGCCGGGCGCGGCGGCTCAAGCCTGTAATCCTAGCTCTCTGGGAGGCCAAGGTGGGCGGATCGTTTGAGCTCAGGAGTTCGAGACCAGCCTGAGCAAGAGCGAGACCCCATCTCTACTATAAATAGAAAGAAATTAATTGGCCAACTAATATATATAGAAAAAAAAATTAGCCGGGCATGGTGGCACATGCCTGTAGTCCCAGCTACTTGGGAGGCTGAGGCAGGAGGATTGCTTGAGCCCAGGAGTTTGAGGTTGCTGTGAGCTAGGCTGACGCCACGGCACTCACTCTAGCCTGGGCAATAAAGTGAGACTCTGTCTCCAAAAAAAAAAAAAAAAGTAAAAATAGAACACAGACAGTGATTTGAAGGTGCCCAAACATGCTACTCTGCAGAACTATCAGTAACTTGGGAGACTTTTGGGTTCCAAAACTGGCTTAGCATTTTAGCAGCAAAAGAAGTCCTAGGCAGTAAAATAACTCACTCTTTGTACTTCACGTTCCACAAACACTAACTGTATTTTCTACTTACATTTACAACAGTGGCAAATTTGATTCTCGGCATTTTCTGAAATACCTGAAGAACCATGGAGGAGAAAGGACAAGATCCAAATGAGATCATTTTAAAAATGATAGAAGTTTAAATAAATAGATCCTCAAAAGAGGCCACAATGAAAATTCTGAGAGCTGTTTCACATAGCCCTGTAATTATCTGATTAACAGTTTTATCCAGAGCTATGCAAACTTGAGATTTCCAAATATCCTGGCCATTGGAATATATACTGGTTGAAGTGTAGGAACCTGTGGTTTTTCCTCCCTGTCTCCCCAGGGAAGGGATTTCTGGCTAACACTTCTGGCTGCTTTTCATCCATCCAACTTCCTTAGGATTTATTCTACTAGTGTTGTATTATCCAGTTTCCTATGTAAACCATTATTAATAGTTAATTCAAATACCTCACTTTTCTTCAGGCAAATACTAATTGGGAATTTAACAAAAAAAATTTTTTTTAAAGCTGGTCAAATGAAGCAAAGGGAATGGAGAAGGAACAAAGGAATCTGTAAGTGACTGTGATCATTTATAGCTGTAAACACCACTGCACTGGGACCAGCCTATCAGATTCTGCAAAACTAAATAAAATGCATCCTGATTTGCTTTTTCAGAACAAGTTTTATTTTACGTGCTGTACCCATGCTGGGAAGGTCTGCTAATAACCGAAAACCGCAGGGCCAACATAAAGAGAGCAGAGCACCAAACTGAGCCATTGCCTTTTTAAAAAATCATTCTTGGGTTATGAGTCACTTTTGGTGGTATGTCTTCCATGGTGAGCTTACTGCAAACTTTGGGGGGGTGGGAAGGCGCCTAGCTGGATTAAGCTGTTTGTCAACCTCGAAGTCCAGGAACACAGTTGAAAAAGAGAGAAGGGCCCAGCCCAGTCTCCCATCATGGTGGCTCTAAACTGACATACGCCAAGTCACCAACCCAGTGCCGTTTGATGGCTGCCTTAAATCTCTGCAAGTCAAGAGCAAGCGATGATAAACAGATTTAACAGATAAACACTAGATTAGGATCATGAGCTCATCTGGCAGTCCTGTGTGTTTCCCATCCAAAAGTCCCAGCTGGGATCTTACTAATTGGGCCTCTTCAACCACTTTGAGCAATAGCCTAAAAAAAAATGTAGGGAGAAAAATTGAAAACTTGATAAGAAACACATTGACATGGTGCCTAGTGGGGATGGGGGTGGGGGGGGCATCAAGATAGGCCACCTAGATGCTTCTATTTGTAAAAAGTTCTGTTTCATGGAAATAATTCACCTAACTCACAAGCTGTATAAATATTAAGATCAAAAGTCCTAACTTGCACAAGCTATCAGGAAAACCTGACATACAGGAAACAGAAACTGTATTCCCAGGCATCTGTCTAACCAAAGCCAAAATGTCTTTGTGTGGCCAATGCTTGTCTCGATTCCCTTTGTATCCCTCTGTACTCAAGAGTTTGCACCAGTATTTTACGGGTACATCTTTTGGCCAAGAAAGTATATTTACAGCAGTATAGATTTACATACAGAGCGTCTGCAGATATTTTTGCTTGGTGATTGCCCTACAAAATTTTGGAAGTGAATAATACCCCCACACCCCACCCCATTTGATACATGAGAAACATACTATAAGGACTAATAAATTAATTATACCTGTTAAGAAATTTAGTAGCTGAAAAGCTCAAGCTATTTAATATAATTATGTACAAAGCTGGAATCACTGTGATATAAATAACTGTGGTGTTTACTTGAATGCCAGGAATTTTATAGATAAGTTTTCCTGATTATATCAGTTGTTTTTTTTTTTTCAACATATGACACTTGATATCAAGTTTTCTTCTTTTTTTGAGACAGAGTCTCACTCTGTTGCCCAGGTAGAGTGCGGTGTCATCAGCCTAGCTCAGCAACCTCAGACTCCTGGGCTCAAGTGACCCTCCTGCCTCAGCCTCCCGAGTAGCTGGGACTACAGGCACATGCCACCAAGCCCAGCTACTTTTTTCTACGTATTTTTATGGTTGGCCAATTAA